>CAODLS014651603.1:0-25912 GCA_948243855.1 Flueggea neowawraea | reverse complement strand
AGGAATGCCTATAAATAGACGTTTCAAGTCATAAGGTAATGAGAAGAATCTAAGAGAATGCCTAAAAGCTTTGAAAATCTTCACATTACATTCTTACTTTATTCTTGAATACTTACATACCAACTGATCTGTAGATTTGCTATCTTATCATTGAGTTGGTTGAAAAACACTGTCATTTAGTTGAGAATAGTATTGTATTCGAGCTTTGTTTGTAAAAGCTTGAGAAAGGAATAGGTTTGCCTTGTTTGTTACCTTGAAAAACAAAGGAGTGTGATTTTCTTGTTTTGACCAGCCAAAAGTAAGGCGTAAAAGGTTGTCTTGTGATACTGAAAACTAAGAGAGTGTAAACAGTTTTACCTCCACCCGAAAGTGCGGAAGAATAGTGGATTCAAACTCTCTAGTGAACTAGAGGAGTGGACGTAGGTCAAAGAGGACCGAACCACTATAAATATTGAGTTTTGTTTCTCTATCCTTTTACTCCTTAATTTTGTTATTTATTAAGTGGTAGTGTTTTGGATTTAGCTATTGTTTTGATTTGAAAAATATTTGCAAAAGCTTTTCAAGATATTATTTTTAGCAAGAAATCTAATTCACCCCCCTCTTGAATTGCCATATTGGGATTTTAGAATGGAGACTAATGATCCCCATCATTGGTCTCCATTGGAGATACCATTAAGATGACTCCACTTTTGTCTAGAGTTCTTGTCTACTTTTTGTTCAAAATCAGTGTGTACTTAATGACCAGTTGTGTGCATAAGAACATTCCATTTGACCATTGGATATTTGAATATACCTTTAACATCAACAAAGATTCAAATAAACTCTGTCAAAAAGACTATTGAGAGAGTTATGCATGCAAACACACTATTTTGTTTGCGTGCATAACTCTCTTAGATTGCGTGCGCAACTATCTGCTCTACCCATTGACTACGAAAGTCAACTAAGATTCCACATTTTACCTCAAAAATGCATGCGTGCTCAAATGGATTCACTTACATAGCTTGAGATTGTCTTTGAGTGCATAACATGTTCTTTTGTGCTCAAGTGTGTATCATTCACTTGATTATGCAACTCCTACACTTGCATGCAAAAGTATCCAATGGCATGCACAACATTACTTCCTCTAGTGTCTAGTGGCTTTTACCCATTCTCGATAAGTTTTTAAGTTATTATTGTGTGCTTAACATAGGCGTTACATGCACAATTTGCTTTGTTGCATGCTCATTCTCTTGTTGTGTTCTTAATTGATCCTTAAAGTTTTTTCTTGTTCTATAAGAGTTGTACGTGCTTAATGTATATTACCTATGCAAAGTCAACTAATATAATAAGTTGCGTGCAATATATGTAGTTACATGCTTAACTTAAACATCTTCCATATTTTGTTAATCATCAAAACTTAAAGGAATTTTCCATGTGAACCAACTTTATTTCGGCATAATTTTTCTCGTTCTAATATATCAGCATATGGATAGGTGTGCAGAGATGAATTTGGATTTTCTCTAACTTGTAATTTTGCTCCTCTTCCTGTTTTACTAGACCCTTTTGTTGATTAGAGTTAAATGGATCCATATTGAACAATTGTCAAAGGTCCTAGTGGAAACTGATTCCTTACTTGTAGCTAATCCATAAATGGTGATAATCTATGGTTTACTAAACTTGGTGATCCATTTGTAGAAGATTGTTTCTCTTTATTAAATCTATTGACTGACGTCAATTGCACATGTGTTAAGGTTAGCAAATACAGCTTATTGCCTTGCAAGAGCTTCCGATTCTTATTCTAGCCCTAAATGATAGGACATGTTCCAGCCAAGCTTTATTGTCAATATTTTTGTTGAAGATTGTAACGAGGAATGAAGCATGTTATTGCTCTATCTATATACATAATACTAAAGCTATAGTAACGAGCTCCTTCTTCTGACACATGACACTCTGTCAAACTAATAAATTACTTTCTTATTCATTGACAAGTGTCAATCTTTTAAAATTTAAAGCAATTCTTTTGATAATTAAAATTAAAGAAAATAAATTGTTGGAGAATTTTCGGTGGTCCCTTTAATGGAGTTGTGAGAGTAAGGAATGCCCTAACATACGTTATTGACTTTCTTACCTACGTTGATCATCATTTTCTCTAGTTAACGTGTGTACGTTACCTAACATTAGTGTTTATTATTAGTCTTGCATGCTAGCTCCAATAGCTTCTATTTCATTCAGCATCATCTTTTACGTACGTTATCTTCTGCTAAAGTACGTTACAACACTTTAACGTATGTTACAAAATATTAAATTTCGTTATTGTTGTCTTAACGTACGTTATGCACTTTCAATGCCTTGTTTTGCAACTTTGAGCCATCTTTCATGATTTACTCCAATTCTTGCTTTTATTTATCATCAAATCTTTTGTTCATCGTCAAAACATAGAAGAATTTTAATGTTGATCACACATGATTCAACATAAATTAGAATATATCTTTTTTTAATTTTAATTGCTATCATAAATATATATTTTAAATTTAATTTGATTTTAAAAGTCAAAAAAAATATCAGGTAGTAAAAAATCACCTTACTCAATTTTAAAATTAAAAAAAAATCATCTTAATCATCTATCTTCAATCTTATCATACTAAAACAAAAAAAAAATCAAAAATTATCGTATTTTCATTAAAAAAAACTTCTATATAATTATGGAAAAATAGACCCTTATCCTACCCTTCTTCACAAATTACAGATATTAAAGCTCATAG
The DNA here is from genome assembly GCA_948243855.1 of Flueggea neowawraea. Lineage (NCBI taxonomy): Eukaryota > Viridiplantae > Streptophyta > Magnoliopsida > Malpighiales > Phyllanthaceae > Flueggea > Flueggea neowawraea. The sequence continues at coordinate 23,171 of CAODLS014651603.1, read as the reverse complement.
TGGGAAGTTGATGTGCTCTTAGTCTTCACCGTCATAGTTGATTTGGAGCATACAAGGAGCCTGACATTGGAATAGGTTTATTTAATCTTGGTTGAGATTTCTTTGCCGGCAAAGCTAAAAGTGGACAGTTTGCATAAAAATAAATTTTTGGTTTGTTTTCTGTTGAAAAAATTTCAATGCAGCTTATCGTAAATTTATTTTCTGATAGATTTTTACTTGAAAATTCTGTCATCATCAGCTTACTGTAAATTCTCAATGCCAATTATGTGATCATCAATTGGAAAATTCTTTTTTGTCTTAAAATATTTTACTAATGTGAAGGGAAATTGGTTAATCAGTCTCTTTCCTGTTGCATATGATGAGAAGTTATTCACTTATCATATTTGGGCATTTCTTTTGTGAGGTTACACATCCAGAATTTGTATCAGAGAACTTAGACAAGAACAAGAACATTTCCATGTGATTGAAAAACCTTGCTAATAAGAACGGATGCTTGCCTTCTCTACTGGTGCTGGCTTGGATTCTCCAACAGGGGATTATGTTGGCCATGTTCTTGGTCAGTAGAAATTTATCTTTGTTTTTCTTTTTACAAGTAGAAAAGTTGGATTGGATTAGTTGTTATATTGTTAAAATGCTTTTCTTTATTGTTTGAGATTGCATTTAATCCCTATTCCATGCCCTAATATTGCCATAGAAAACAATATGCGTGGACTTTAATATGCTAATTTTTGTTTAGTTCAGAAATTTTCAATCCATGATGAAACTGATTAACAACTAGCATATTAAATTTAATAATCTTAATTAGTATACAATTCAAAATTTTGATATGAACTTAACCATTAGAAACAAAAAAAATTGTAGATAGAACTATCTCAGTTAAAAGAGCAATGACTGAACTCAAATACAGTAAGTGCATTCTTCCTTTGCAACATACATGTATTATGAGTATTGTCTAAGTTTGAAAAGTATATTTTGGACTAAATTTTTACATATTATTACCGCCATTACTTCTATATCTATACATTAAACTTGTTTTCTTTATTTGATAAGTTCCAGTGGTTGAATCTAACTCACCATGAACACTTTACGTAGCAAAGAATTGAAGAAGGCTTGTTAGTCAAAGAATAAACGTCAATATCAACAGGTTTAATATAACTGAATCCTCCAGTGTATGGTGCTTTTCAATTATAAATAAGGGTGAAATCCATGTGGCCCCTGAGGTTTGGTATATTGTTCATCTCGGTCTCTACCAGTTTTAAAATAGTCGCTCCGGTCTCTCCGTTAGTCAAACATAACCGATCACGTCAAATTTTCTAATGTGACACATGGGACCTACTAATTAGTCAAACATAATCGGCCACGTTAAATTTTCAGATGTGGCACATGAAACCTACTAATTTTAAGTATTTAATGACAGAAATACTCTTATATTACTTTTTTTTCTCTCATCAAAACTCTCTCTCTCTCTCTCTTGCTCTACCTTTCTCTTTCATCTCTCTCTACATCTTTCTTTCCCTCTCTCGACGATTGTCTCTCTCTCAAACCCAGAAACTCATGCTACACCATTCAGAAACTCATGCCATACCGTTCAGAAACAACAAGATCACAGCTTCAACAATTCCACTATCAAATGTAGCTAATCTAGAACAATTGTTATGAAAAAACAGAATGCAAATACAACTTCATCATTCCAATCTCAACAAGCCACTGCAACTCCAAGAAACACTCCTGAAATCCCAAATCAAAAAAGAAAAATAGAAATCAAACAAACACATCAATCTATCCACGTCAAATTGTTGAAGCCTGAAAGTCAAATTAAAACTCGGAGAATTGCGATGTTGCGGCAGAACTTGCAGAAACCATAGATCAACAAGAACAATCAGAACCATGGCACATTTGCATCTGTCCAAACAAGAAAATAAAACAATAATAAAAAAACAACGGCACTATGAATTGACTCTATAAAAAGGAAGGAACCCGATTAATTACATGACACATTTACATTGGGATCAATTAGAAGGTTAGAGTTCTTAAGCCACAGCTTTGCGTGTTTATGAGACAAACCAGTATTCATCGAACAAGAAATCAGCAATCTACACAACATAGCAATCAAATCCAAGTCCATCTCCCTAAGCAGATTGATGGAGTCATCAGCCACGATGGCATCGTCTTCATTCTTCTTCTCCTCCTCGGCCATGACGGGAGAGGCAGAGTATTGTTTGAGAGCGAGGGAGATTTCTTCAGAGACTGCAGAGGAGAGAGGGGTTCGGAGCTTCTCGAGCTCGTCGATGGCGGCGATGACAGAAGGTTTGGAGCGGAGGAGTTCTTTTTGTTCTTTGTTAATAGGTTTGCCTTGGGTGTTGCAGAGGGAGAGGAGGGAGGAGAGCGTGTGGCGAGAGAGATGCAAATGAGTGTGAGGAAGAGAGAGTCGAGATCTACGGTGGTGGTAGATCTGGTGGAGTGTGACAAAGAGTGAGAGGTGAGTGACGACGGTGGTTAAGAGGAAGAGAGAAAGAGAGAGAGAGCACGAAAGGGGCCGAGCAAGATAGTGATGGGAGATGAAGAAGGAATGGGTGGGTTCAAGTTAGGTATGTAAGGTTGGGTTAGAATTTTTGGTTTTGATTTTTGTGGTGGTGGGTTTCGGATTCATGAGAGAGGAAACAAAGAAGAAGGAATCGGTGGGTTATGTTGGGTGTTTAGGTTGGGTTAACTTTTTGGTTTTGGTTTTGGAATAGATGGGTTTGGTTAGGTGTTGAGGTGATTTAACTTTGGTTCAGTTCGGTTTAGGGTGAGTAAATAAGTTTTAAATTTGAGGGTAAATTTTTATTTTTTCCTTTTCAGTTAAGTAAAACTAACAAAGTTAAGAGTGATGGACCGGAGCAGCTATTTTAGAACTAGTACAATCTGGAATAAATAATACACCAAACCTCATTGACCGCCATAGATTTTGCCCTATAAATAATCCTAATATAAGTGAATCCTCCAAGGTTTGTGTGTTTAAAATTTAAATTATAGTTACGTGTAGATTTTAGGATTATGGTGCATTTCAATTAACATCGACTACTATCCTCCATTGCTATTGCTTAATCTCTTTCGCTCAAGATGGTCCAAAATATGACGTTAACTGAATATGATGTCATTAGTGATATTAGTCCTCTCAAGAAAATTTGGAAAATTAAGGCTAGGTTTATTAGGCTCTGAACCATGCCTAGTTTTTACAAGAATATTTTTTTTTTGAATCTACAAGAATAATTTTTTAAGCACAATAGAGATGGTCTTCATGGATGAAAAGGTATTTATTATTCTCATTCAATTTGTTCTCCTTTTTAACTTCTTTTTTTTTTTTGTAACCATAATAACAATAATTTTGTTTTTTTTTTCAGGGAATAAGGATTCAAGTAAGCATGAAAAAAGTCTTTGAGAAAAGTTAAGACGTATGACCAACTTGCATGTAAATAAGATAAATGAACCGCAAGCAGGAAGATTCGCTATAAAAAAAAAGTCAAGAAAATAAAATATGTAAAGACGTATGACCACCTTGCATGGAAATAAGATAAGGTTTTGTTATGAATGCAAGCAGGAAGATTCGCTATTAAAAAAAGGTCAAGAAATAAAAACCTGTTAAGACGTGTGACTACCTTGTATGCAAATGAGACAAAATTTTATCATGAACGCAAGCAGGAAGACTAGCTATAAAAAGGTTAGGAGAATAAAATCTATGAGGGCTACAACAAATAAAAAGAAAACCTTGCGCAAAAATAGGGAGTCATCATATATGCACGTGGGACTCATTTGTAATACCGTATAATAAACGGTTAAAACATATGCATAAACTAAAGATACTACTATTAAAAAAATCACTTAACATGAATAGGAATTTTGGTTAAGTGACTAAGGAAGCCACCCATATAAATGTAAAATTTCAAATGTCAAAAAAATACAACCAAAACACTAAAAACATATGGAAACATAAAAAAGACACAAAGGCAATAGCTATGGCTAACAATAAAGCCCCTAAATCTCCGCAGGAGGGCTATATGAAGTTGGGGATGTCTTGATCGCAATACCTTTAGAAGTCCCGACAATATCAAGGATCACAGGATCTGCGATGGAGCCCGCCGAATTAATGGGAACTGAAGGAAGATCATCTCTTGTCATCATCCAAATCATCCAAGGCAGTAATATGATCATTTGAGACTGATGGATTAGGTATGGGTTCCACTGGCGCTAACTCCTTAGCAGGTTGGGGCAAAAGTTGCAATCCCATCATAGGCTCCTTAGCAAACGGAGGTGAAGACTGTCATGCATGAACTCCATACTCTCCATAAAACTCCAAAGGACTAGAAACATTCTCAAGATTGTCATGTAAATAAGTGTCAAGGTGTGTATCAACATCGTCGTCTTCCTAAGCGTACCCTAAATCAACCCAGTTGAAAAAATATGAATTCTTTATCTCTGAAGTGTAAAGTAACTCGGGAAACTACTCATTTTTAGTTTCCTTCAAATATTGACGGACCCTGTAGAACCAAACTTGAGAAAACCAATGTCATACCTAGCCTTAAGGTTGCAACAATCATTGTACTGATGAAACTAAAGAATATTTACCTCGATCAAAGTCTACTTCTCATCTTCGTCATTCTCCTTAAATGCCTTAAGAGAATAATTAGCAGAAGTAAGCTTCTCATCGAGTTCCTTAACCTTAACTCTCTACTAGAAGGGGCCTAAAATTTTCTTTTGTTTCCTTGTCTCTTTCCACTTTAACGCTCTCCAATTTCTCTTGAAGTTTCTTATGGTCATGTTTCAAGGCATTAAACCTTTTCAACTCATTTAGTAGGTCCTTTTTCTCCCTTTGCCACTCCCACTTCTCATTTTCCAAAGACTCAAGTGACCCTTGGAGAGAAGTGCATTCAGAAATAAGATCGCAAGCTCTATATTGGTATCTTTGAGCTTCCTCTTGATTTCTCAAGATCTCGTTTGGATTTCTCAGCTAGACGTAAGGTCATGGTAAGTTTTGTCGTAAATAGCTTTTAGGTCATCATATTACTCTCGCCGGATTTGGTGTGCCCTGTCTTCAGCAATAAGCCATTTGTGAAGATATCTACCCATATCAAATGCTATTGTGGCTCGTTGCACCCCCTACAAAAAGATAAAGATGTAAGCTTCAAAGCATGATAAGCATAACAAAATCATAACAAAAAAACTGTGAGAAGAGAAATCCTCCTTTATTAAGTCAATCTCAGATTGATCCATAGTAGCAATAGGATTGCCAAAGTACTCATACGCATCTCGTGGAAGTATGGAATAGAGAATAAGGTTGTTATCCACGCCAGGCATAGTAACTAAATTAGTCTGAATTAAACTAGCCTCCATCACAAATGGCTTTCCATGAAATATTTTATTATCATCCTTTCTCTTGTGCATAATAGGAAGGGGCAGGCTCCAAAAAAAAAGAACATTTCCAGCTGTCTTAATATGAAGGAATCGACAGGGAGGCCTCTTGAGAGGCTTGGGACCCGTACTTTTAGGCAATTCTATAACATGCTCTAAAGGAGAAAGTTTTGACTGAGGCACCCTTTCCTACTGCATAGCCTTGTTTTTAGGAAATGTATTCTCCTTATGATGTGCACTAGAAGATTTAGATGTTTTACCCTTGGAAGAGGGAGCCCTGCTACCCTGTTTGGATAAAATCAAGAAGTATCTTATAACCCTGCCCAGATTGCTACTAATATAAAAAAGAAATGAATCTACAAAAAAATAAAAAAAAAAATCTGGGTAAGGATAGGTTTAGCAGTAATCTGATGCGGAGAGGTTCATAAGGAAGCAATTCGATGACTTTGAACTATGCCATGTGGAAGCAATCATGAGGGTAGGACAAATGTGGATGACAGAATTGAGTGAAACCATTCTTATAGTAACAACTGTGGGATCAGATCGGACTGCTTCAAAAAAAAAGCCACATCAATAGATTTGATGGTTATAAGAACACAGAATCCAGTGATAACAGACCTACAGCCAAAGCTGTGAGCTCAGATTTGACGGACAAGAAGCATACATATGGAAAAATCCTACGACACTTGGAGGTTGTCATCCACTGCATCAAAATCCATGTGAAATCACATCTGATGGACAATCATCTGACATATGGCACGATATGATGACACCACAGGATATATTCTAGTGCATCACGTCCTAAGTAAACTCAAATTTGAAGGATGAAAGGCTGCCTCGTGGCGCCATCAAGTGACTTCTATAGGTCGTGATTTGGTATGATGTGTTTCATGCGAGCTCGGATTTGACGGTTGTGGAGGTGATATGTGGTAGTATCTAAAGACAAGAATATGGTTGGAATCTAGTGTAACACAGCTCATAGTTGCTTTAGTGCACTCAGATCTGATGGCTGCGAAATTGACACATAGGATTATCTGAGGGCCACTCCAGTTTCACATCCAATGCTTTGTTACCATCGTTGATTCAACGAGCATGTATTTGACTCCTCAAAACATGACACATGGTGCAATCTGGACAAGAAAATAAGAGTGATCCAGTGTGACGGGTTTCATGGCACATTCTATAGGCGTGAAATGCCAATTTAGTCACATTTTCTTCAAAACGACATATCATTTGGTCCCATCTGCTCAACAACTTCGACTAGCTTACCTCCATTATATTCTTCACCATTTTAGACTGTCGAAAATCGTCACCATTCATCGTTTTCTCAGCCTTGACAAAACTCAAAAGGAAGAAAGGTGGTTTGCTTCTTGAAAATTGAAGCTTTATCTTCAAAATTTTGGCCGCATGAAGAGAGTATGCAACTCATATAAAAAATGAAATAAAAAGAGAGATCAGCATAGAGGATAGCAAAACCAAGAAAGTATAAACTTTTAGAAAAAAAAATAAAGGCAATAAACACGTTTTAACTAGTGGATAATAAGTGAGGAAATGTACAGTTGACTATCGGATAATACTTGAAGAAATAAGTTCAGTTATCCAATTGATAATTATTAGGGTTAAGTAAAATTAATCAAAGGATAATAAATGGGTAGTTGCAATCAGATCTGTCATGTGGAAAAATTATAAATTCACTCCCCAAATTCTTGCAAAACATCAAAATTGATCCTTAGACTCGTGATAATACATTATAAGGTCTCTAAAAGAGGGATCATCTTGCATCTTGAATAAAACTCTTATCTCCTGGGCACCCAAAAATAAGAGTGGAGAGCCATTGATATGACATGGGTAGAAGTTCATAGAGCCCAATAAGACTCACGAGGTCTAATGCGACAAAAGCCTAAAAGCATGCCCATCTTCTAATATTTCAACATTCTGAAGAAAGAAAATGGCACGTTTAGTATGACTCATTCAAACGTTACAGAATCAAGGAGAAAATAAGGGAATCATATTTTTCAAACTCAAAACACATGAAAATCTCTCCTTTGATATCATAACTGATCATCTCATGTCACCTAAAAATAGACCTTACCATCTTTAGGAAAGGTACATTTTTCCACCAGTTAAGACTTTCCAAAACTCTGTCAAAATACTCCATTGACTTGAGCGTCAGAGTGACGTCGGGAGTCGAACCCTCAACCTCTAAACTTGTTTGTTTTGCAGGATACACCTTGAAAACCCTTTGACTTCATTGTTTCTTGAGGCAATAACAAGGGCAAATACCTTATTGCAGTACTGTAGATTGCAATCACAACTGTCATTGCACATTCCCATTTGACATTGCACAAATAAGACATTCACAATTGTCATTTTCATCAAATAACTTGCAGTCACATATTCTCATATAAATTGTAGTCATACATTCACAAATTCATGTCATATCTTCACAAAAGTGAGTGCAATCATACATTCACAAATGTAGTCATACATTAAGGCATACATTCACAAACATAGTAGGGTTGTTTACCTTTTATTTTTCACTCATAATGGTGTATGGTACATAATTTTTATGATCACCAATGCACATATTGAGGCATTCGAAGAAAATTTTCAAGAAATATGTGTTTTCTCCCTTTTTTATACAATAAGCAAATGGAAAAGTGCCTTTATTTCCATCCAAAGTAGTGGTCGATAGCAAAAATCACTTAAATGGAACTTTTAGAAAACATTCATCAACTCTAAAGAAAGGTCGACACCTTTTTATAAGCCCTTGAATCATTTCTCCAAATGCCACAAACATTCTCTCAAAAACAAGTGGCTTGTCTAAGTTAAACCTTTCATGGAAATTGAACTTCACAATAGTCCTTAAGGTCCTTTTCATTAGCTCTTGTGCATACGGATACAATTTTGCAAAAGCTTCTTTATATGCTCCTTCATTTTCAATTCTATTTTCAACTTTCGCCTTGTACAACTTCCATTTCTTTGCTTCACATCCATAGTGCTTTCTCAAATGTGCTATCTTTGTTTTTCTTCGTTTAGTCTGAGCTTTTTGCTTCTGGAAATGTCTCTTCCTACTTTTTCTACCCCAGCTAGTTTTCAAAGCTTGAATGGGTATCTTATTGGTTTCTCTCAAAGTATGTCCCTCATGAACATCATTGTGAGGATCACCATGACATTCTATAAACTTTTACATTAGTTGGTTAAAAAATAGAGCCTAAAGGACTACCAACAACATCAACCATCACTCCAATTGGTTCTTCATTCTTATATGACCACAACATATGCAATGTATCTTTATCATTCTCAATCATCATCGCTCTATCAATGTAAAGTTTCGGAATTGAACCTGGCTTGAAGTGAAATGCATCATTTCCATGATCAAACAAGTCCAAAAAGGAGTACTGATCATCATCAATATCCTCGAATGTCACTTCATGAGATTGGTACACCAATGTGATTTTGTGTATTGAGAAAGCCATCCTGCAAAGGAAATTGAAGATTATAAGGTGACATTAAAATTTGACATACAAATAAAAAATCATGAACCACATTCTATCACAATCAATATCTCTTAACACTTACTTGCACAATTTTAAGAGGATTTTAGAATAAAATCCTTAATCTCTTCTTCATTCTCTTTGATTTAGGTTTTCATTGGTTTTCTATAGAGAAGAAGAAGAAGAAGAAGAAGAAGAAGAAGAAGAAGAGAAATGTCAATGAGATGTGCATTTAGTGAAGTGAGAGAATCCAAAGAGGGAGACTTGGAGGGAAAGACTTTTTCTTATGTGTTCAAGGACAAAGTGAACATTTCACATGTGCTGTTAAATGTAACTAATGGAGTAGTTAGTGAGGTTGCAATTGAAGATTATCAAAAAGCTAGGGATGCAATCGAACATTTATCAAACCTTAGGGACCGTATAGTATTTTGGCCTTGTTATGTTTCACAGTAATCGTATGGACTATTTTGCAAAACCATATTAGAGCATCCTCATTAGTGGTCCATAAGAGTCTATTGAATTCTCTCCCCATTGGACCACCAGTAGGGAAAGTCCTAAGCCTTGGGACTGTTCAAAGCATATTGAATCGCCTCAAGTCCTATTTTTTTATGATGAAAGGAATGTTGCTATGATGATCAAAAGTGGAGTGAGTGGGTCTGATTGCATAGTCTAATGATAGTTTAACCTATTGAAAAGGAATAGTTTCATGAGAGGGGATTTAATTGAATGCTGATGTGGCATTGGATCAGACCCAAAAGGGTCCAGACCATTGAGAATGCTCTTAAAACCACAAGGACTAAATTACTTTAACACATAAAAACAAGAGGATATAATTGCATAAACAATAATCTCAATTTCATTACACAATTTTTAAGATTCACTTACAGATTACAACTTGAACAAGCCTAAAACTTGAAAAATATTTACAAAATGCATAACCTTAACATCTAAACGCCATTTTCAAAATAATTCATAACTACATAATCAACACAAAACACATCAATCCAAAATACAACCTATTCATTTTCTTTTACAATAATTTATTATCTCTCCTCTTCCACTTGTAACATCTTTAACCCTTTCTCATGACTAGTGGGAGAATACCTTTATCAATGTTGCATGATTTAGAATCTCAAGCAGCTTCGATTTTGTTACCACCGTCTCTCAAAATGTTGATGTTAAAGGTTGTATTTTGTGATGGAATACTGCAACCTAACCATTACCACAAGTATTACTTTCACGACAATAGTAGCTTATATTTTTGTTACTAGTTGACTCGAAAATTCCACCACTTACTGACCCATTCACCTAAAATAACATTTGAACACCAAACATGAGCATAAAAACACAGAGATGACAATATTTTAGCACACAAAACAATACAAAATGAAACATAAAAACGTGAATAAAATGCTACCTATCGATGAATGATCCTTTTTTGACATTTTTCTAAATTATGTTAATTGCTTTTTTAGTTTTAAATTGGTTTTATTTGTTTTTGTTTATTTTTTGTTTGGTTATTTTATTTGATTTCCTATTTTGATTTATCTACTATGGGCAGTAAGATTGCATGTAACTGGTTTTTCCACAACTAAAGCATTCAACCGTAATTATATCTATTGGCCAAGATCTCGATCTTCCACCATTGTCACCCTTCATGAGATTCCTCCCTCTTTTGACATTCTCTATAGCTAAGAGTATTTGAGGACCACCATCATCTTCTCTTATCATATTGGACACGGTCTGTACACATACTGGCCACAGTCATGGCTTGGTGATGCCATGACCGTGGCTCGCTTCTAGAACCGTGGTGTAGAGTGTGGTTGTCAACATTGCTTTTCACATGGCCATAGTGCTGGGTGTGGTGTCGATCATGGCCTTCCTTGATCCCTTCTTTCTTCTGCCTCCATCACTCTAAATTCTTCTTCGCAATTCATTTTTCATGTCCAATTTCCACATTTCTTCTTCATTTCGTGCAATCAATTCGATCCTTGTGGGACGAAAATGCTAAACAATATTGTTTGATTAAACATGTAATTTTAGCATGCATCAGATAACTCATTATTGCTTGTTAAAGTAGGCATCACAGTGTGAAGAAACAAAATGAACAAAAAGTAATGATAGATGTGAGGTGAAGAAAGAAGGGTCTCAAGGAACAGAGAGAAGGCTTTTGAGTTACTTTTAACATACTATGCATCTAATTCGATAGGTGAACTTTAGGGATGATATTCTTATCTCACATGATAGTATTTTCATAACGGACTAATTACTAGATGATGAAGGACCAAAGTTTTTTCCCAAGTAAAAACACAGGGACGAACTACTGGGGTTTTTAAAATACGACAATGCAAATATAGGCTTCACCAAACCTCAGGGACGAAATATTTAATTTCCCTAATCATCATCATCATTATCAATTGGGGAAGGGAGCAACTACAATCACCACAATTCAAGGGGAGCAGCAGTGATCACCTACACCCGACACTAGACCACATCGCACCAAAAAAAGGAAGCCTCGTCTCCTCTCTCCCTCAGTCAGCGTTGCCGTAGTGGGTCGAAAATGGACATTTTACAGTCCCACAGAGCGGAGATGATAAGCATCGCCGTCGCTCTTCTCGCCATTGGCGCTGGCACTGCTTACTACTACTACATCACCAAGAAACCTAAAGGTTCTTTCTCTTTTTCTTCTTTCTATATATCTTGTCTTTGAAGCTTATCGGTTACTTAAAATTTAGTTTTTTGTTAATTTGGATCATAACTGAGTCGAGCTGGGTCGAGTTTTGAGTTTAACAAATACTGATAGTGGATGGCCGTATCGGTTTGACTTGGTTAGACTTGTTGTTTGTTGACATGTTTTGCTTAACTTTTTCAATTAACACTGGCTTTGAATCGTAACAAATAAAAATGGAAAGTTTTTTGTTGGTGGGAAATGGTTTCCTTTTCAGTAAGGAGCGAGCTTTGTGGTATTGGTTTAATTGTTGCTGCTATTGCGGTGCAATGAAATTAATGGGGTCTATGTTTTGGAGGATATCGAGGGTTGAGATTTTTTATTTTCAGTGCTTTAGGGCTGTTTGAATGATATTTTACAATGAATTATTTTTGGAAAGGTAAAGAGGGAACTTTGATTTGATTTTTAGCATCGAAATTAGGCACCCGTGGTTTAATCTCACTATTAAAATTTTCAGCTGAACTGTGATCTTTCTTATTGATACAGAAAATTGGAACTTATTTTCACTATTAAAAAGATATCTCTGGTTTGTTTCCTTTAATTCTTTGGAATATGATGTCGGAGTATCAGAATCAAACAAGAGAAAATGAAAAGATTCATATTAATGATAGATTCAGGAAAGTGAAATAGGAAGAAATTGGGAATAAAAGAGAAGGGGGGGAACAACAGACTTTAAGGGTGTGTTCAGTAACAGAAAATAAGACCACTTTTCTAGAAAATTTTTCTAAGAAAACTAGAAAAATAGAAAATATGTTCAAATTGCATATTTTTCTAAGAAAAATAGAAGACCGAGTTTTCTAAAATATAACTAAAACTTGAAAAACTACTTTCAATAGTTTTCCAAGCTTTTCCTTTATATTTCTGAAAGAAGACTCCACCTTCGCAGCTTCACTCTTCTCTTCTCTTTAAGATTATTGTTGGGAATACCCAATTATCAATTAAAGCGTCAAAGGTTGATTCCGCAGGCATGTTGTGCATTGCACAACTTTATAAAGATAGAAGATAGAGCTAACAACTTAATTACTATCTATGGTGAAGATTATGTAGAAGTTCCTGGTGAAAGATCAAACACCGTTCAAGAAGGATTTTCCTTGGATATGACTAATAATGATGAAATGCTTCAAAAAAGGGAATCTGTTGCTAATAGTCTATGGAACAATTATAATACTCGGCATCATAGACAATCTAGATAGTTTGTCATTGATATTATATGATATTTAATATTGCTAAGTTGGATGTTTTGACAACTTTTAATATTGTTGTTGTTCAGTGATTCCAGAAGCTGCTCTGCTTTTATTTCACTGAAACAGCAAGCTGTTTAGTTAACAAACAGCAAGATTACTCAAACAGCAAGCTGTCTATTTGACAAGTCGACAAATAGCAAGTTTTTTAGTTAACAAATTGACAAGCTCTTTACAGTCTTAGAACAACTTGATTTTGTAATGATTTTCCTCAGCTATGTACTGCTATATATATGAATCAAATTCTCTTTGTTGTGATACTTGCTCCAGTAGCAACTTCTCTATAATTTCCATTAGCAATCTCTTCCTATGTTCATTATTACCTACATGCAATCTGAGATGGGCTTTTTTCTTACCTACATGAATTTCATAATTTGAATTAATCATATTTTTTAAAAAAGAATTATTCATATTTTATGAATTTAAATAGTTTGACATAAATCTTAGTATAGTCAAATTTGGAAAATAATGTCAATTTGTACATGTTTTCCATTTTCAGTATAGAAAATTTATAGAAAATTAGTTGAATTTAAACAAGTTTTTCAGTTTTCTAAACTAGAAAAGTGTATAGCTTTTAGACGCATTTTCTCAGTTTTTCATAATTTCCTTGGAATTAGAAAATTGAGAAAGTAGAGATGGAAAACTGAAAATAATTTTCTGTTACTGAAGACATCCTAAAATTTTATTATCTTGAAGTAGCTGACTTACTGAATTTCTTTGTTGTCTCATTCTTAATGATTTTTTCTGCATCCATGCTTAAACGTTTTGCATGTCATTTGGGATGGTTGTACATCATTTATATTTGTTTTCTGGAATATGATGGAGGACTTGGTACTTCTTGATAGATTGCTTGGACCCTGAACAATTCAAGGAATTCAAGCTTGTCCAACGCATTCAACTCAGCCATAATGTGGCAAAATTTAAATTTGTCCTTCCTTCTCCAACTTCCACACTGGGACTACCAATTGGACAGCATATAAGTTGCAGGTTTGTTTCATTGTTTGGTTCTTTCTAAATTTCTCCAAGATCAGTCCAATGCCTGGTTTCTTTAATGTTTTCTGCTTTTCCTTTTAATATCTTGCTATGTTTGTTTCGGAAAAAAAAATTGTACTTTCCAGAGGAAAAGATAGTCTTGGTGAGGAAGTTGTCAAGCCATACACTCCTACAACTTTGGACTCTGATCTTGGATACTTTGAACTAGTTATAAAGGTTGGAAACTTTGGTAAAAAGTTGATTCATTTCACTTTCTTTTAACATATTCCTGCTTTTCCAAGGAGTGCTGATTTTGTGATTTGTTGTAATAGATGTATCCACAAGGAAGGATGTCCCATCACTTCCGGGAAATGCGTGAAGGTGATTACCTGGCTGTTAAGGGACCAAAGGTAAAATGACTTCCCCATGTCAGATATCATTATTGGCTTTTTATTATCTTACACTGGCAAAGAAATAAAAGACAGATTGTTCAAAAATTAAATTATTTCTGTTTTACCTATTTCCCCATGTCACATATCATTATTGGTCTTTTCTTATCTTCAAACTGGTAGAGAAGTGAAAGGCTGATTGATTGAGAATTCATTTTCTGCTTTAACTCTGCATTTATTTTGCGCTGTAATGTTTTGGTGTCTTATTTAATTAAAAGGAAAAGGATTTTTGGCTATTCATGATTGAGATAAATTGATTAGCTGAGTGATTATGATTTATGAGAGTAAAGGTGTAAAAATTTAATCAGGAGCTACTTTTAGATTTTTGTTTCTTCAATGGTTTTGCATGAAGCTCATACAATTATTGATATATTATTGTTTGATGGTTGTAGGGACGCTTCAAATATCAACCCAACCAGGTTAGAGCTTTTGGGATGCTTGCTGGAGGCACTGGCATTACTCCAATGTTCCAAGTATGTATTAAAGGTAGCTGTGAGTTTTTTTTTTTTCTTTGTGTGTTTATAGGCTCAAGTGAACCTTTCTATTTTTGTCTCTTAGGTTACAAGAGCGATATTGGAAAACCTTGAGGACAGAACCAATGTGCATCTTATTTACGCTAATGTCACATATGATGATATTCTTTTGAAGGTAAATGCTCAAACTTTGTTTGCATATATATGAATTTTCAATACAGCATATGTAAATTGAAGATTGGATTTATGTTTTTCACATGCAAGAGGATGATCTATTAGTTTGTGAAATTCATGCATAGTACACATAATTGAGATAGTAGGAATGATTTGCGTTTTTTTCATGGGACTGCATGGCGGATAACCTTTACTTTTCCACATCTAGAACCAGATGGATGATTAACTGAATATATGCAAATGGAATATTGGAAATGTAAAGTAAATTGATTTTCATGAAATGAGGCATAACAAGGATTTAAAGAACATTTTTTCTTGATTCAGATCACAATCGTGGCTATAGTTTGGGTTGATCTGGCTTGTGGCTTTCATAACTCTATTTGATTGAAGAGTGTATCGCCAGGATGGGCTTATATATTTATATATTTGAAAATTACAGTTTTGTGCATGATGGTGTTTTCTGTTTTCCCAACTGAACCATAGCACTTATATCATCAATTACTTTTCTTGTCTCCGTTTAACTCACTAATGTAGACAAATGAAAGTCTGCAACTTCTAGTCAGCATTTACCACAAGGTGAAATAGAGGAATAGAGGTGGGATGGGAAAATTAAGTGTACAATGATACACTGAATGTTGTAGAAACGAATGGAAATGCACATGGTACATTCTGTTGAGCATTTTCAAATGGTTTGAATGACTTTTCCTAATTATTAAGCAATTTGCGGTTTGATATCATGTGTTGTTGATAATAAAACAATGATAGAAGATGAAAAGATACTGCACATCTGTACTTCCTAGCTCCATAAATTGGTGCATAACATTGTTTTGGTTGCATTTTGTAGGAAGAACTGGATGATTTAGCCAACAGTTTTCCTAATCGCTTCAGTGTATACTATGTTCTGAATCAGGTAATTACTAACCGCTATTTTGACTCTGCGTTGTCTCTTCTAAGGGTCCAGCAATATGCTGCAGAGCAAGTTATTCTGTAGTTCAAACTAGAATATCTTATTGTGAAATTATATTTATCACTTATGTTTCAAATCCAAGTGTCTAATTTAAACTGGTTTGGGGAAGGTCATCGCTCATTACATTGCTCATAATAAATTAATTGTTTCAGTTCTGCTCCATAGAGTTTCACAGGAATTTCTTATTGTGAAATTAATAGTTTCGAAATGTCTCCATCGATGGTTATTTTTAGAGTTGGGATTACTCATTAACTGCATTCTGTAGCAAGCAGCAACACATTTGGGTGCACTCCTCTGTAAACGAAATACGTTTGAATGTGTATATGAAGCGCATGTTTGTTTTAGCATCTTTGTGATAACATCATACTGCCATCAAAGATAATGTCAATTTAGATGATTTTAGCGTGAAAAATAATATTCAAACTCGTTGCAAATTGTATAAAATGAAGTACTATAATGGTTATGCTGGTGGTAGAAACATTATTATGGAAGGTAAAAGAAAACGAGAGTTTATATATATTTCAAAGAAATAATTTGGAAAAATCAAGTTGTTTACAGCTGCCATCAGTAGTGCATTTCCATCAACTTCAATAGATAAGATGTTTTACTAAGTGTTATTCCCCTTTCAATTTGGACTCCTCTTTTTTCTGTTTTGTCTCCATTTCCGAGTTTGATTGAAATCTGTGGCTACTGGTTTTCTGCTTGTTTTGATATTGTAAGCAAGTTTTATCATCAAAGAGTCCAGAAGATTCAAAAAATCTTATACAGGAAACATATTGTAATTGACAAAGTGTTGGTTCCTCTATGTTATTATAATTATCAGTTGGATGTAATCGTTTAGTTTCCTTTAGTCATTGGTCATGCATTGCCAATTTAAATCCAATTGTTGAGGAATTAATTCACCATCTCATAATGCTTTCTAAGAGGGTTGGAGCTTTAGAAAATACGAGTCATGCTATTCTCTCTCTTTCGATTCTTCTTGAGGTTTTTTATGTATTCATTTGTAATACTGAAGAATTCTCTCTAGAGTTCATTCACTGCTAGGTATAGTTTTCACATCCTACCATCAAGCTTGATTTGTTTGTTTAGGGCCTTGAGGAAGAAATTCTAATGATATTATTGTCCTGAAGCTGGGCCATATTCTCGTAATGCTATTTTCTGATATACTTGCAAAAACTTGACAATCAGACTCCTGAAGGATGGAATGGCGGTGTTGGTTATGTATCCAAGGAAATGATTCAAGAACATTGTCCGGCGCCAGCACCTGATATCAAGGTAAAACTGACAGATCTCTCTCTCAGACACCGCATAACCATGGATGAACGTTAAGTGCTGACAGTCGAGGACTCTTGTGCAGATTTTGATGTGTGGACCACCACCGATGAACAAGGCCATGGCTGGTCACCTAGAGGCACTTGGTTACACTCCACAAATGCAATTCAAGTTTTAAGCCTGTTGTGGAGCTTCTTCCATTCTATCTGAGGTCTCATTTGCTTCTAACAACAGTACAAGAGTATGTTACTTTCTAATTCAACCTAGAGCAGCTTTCATGCATACTTGAGACTGGAAAGTTTAGGATATTGTTCAATTTAAGACCACATTTATTTAATGCTAATAGAAGAGTTTAATTCTTCTGTAAAACCACTGATGTGAAACTGAGTACGGGAAGTATCAGTTACACTTTCTGGTTTTGGTGCCATTTGATTGGCAATCCAAAGGCAGCATTTGTTTCCTTTTTTTCTAAAAATAAAAATGCTATATCCGCAAACGGATTCTTCATAGGGCCAAAAAATAAAGGAATTCGTGTAAATACAAGTGTGTTGTGAATTGTGATGAGAGATTCTTTACTCCTTTGTGTTTGGTTTGTTTGTAGAAAAAATAAATTTTGTTTGGGGCAATTACATTAGCGTCTCTTAGGTAAATCATAATTTTTTATTACGCTATTAAGTTTTTAAAAGGCTCTTGTTGCGTCTCTAGCCGTTAACGCCGTAAATTTTTCTTGACCAAACAATAGAGATGCTAATGTGATTGCTCTTTTTTTTTTTGACATTTGACTCCACCAAAATGGAATGTGCTTGATGGTAGTATAACAAGTGGAGATAGTGGTGGAGTTGTGATTGAGCGGTGGGGAAGGTCAGATGGTGAAAGTGTTGTTGGGATCACTGCAAAACCATGGATTTTCAAAATCAAGCGAAACTATGAAACCAATTCGGTAGACTTTAAGTGAAAACCATGGATTTGCCACTTGCTTCTCTCTAAACCATGGATTTGCCACTTGCTTCTCTCTTTCTTTTTCCTCCCTAAATTGATTTACAGCAAATTTGGCTCAAAATCTATATCTTGTGTTTGGTTTTCCCAAGGAACGAACTTTTTGTTTTCGAGGAAGGGTCAAAAAAACATAACCATACATTAGACAAGAAGTAGAAACTACACAGGCTCCCCTATAAGTTTCATTCCTACTCAAATATCGCCTATAAGTTTTACAGCTATCTTAAATGCCATGTCTGCAAAAAACAAACCTGAGATGCCACCTATTTTTGCTTTTTATTCATTTTTTTTAACTTTCTCCAAAAAAAAAAATTCTCTCCTCTGATTTTTTCTCTACTCTCACACAAATTTCTCCTCTTTTCTACTCCATTCCGCCACCACCTCCACCACCAATTTCTCTCTTAAAACTCTCATCTTCTCTGTTCTACCACTACTGATTTCTCTCTCACCGTCGCTTCTCCACCACCAATGCCCACACATGTATACTCCTATACACACTTGTGCACAATCTATACATGAATGTCAATCTACGTAAATCTTAAATCTTGGAATAAATACAAAAAGATTGATATTTAATGAAAAAAATAATTATTTTCTATTTTAAAAAAATAAATATTTATTTTAAGCTTGTTAGAAATTAAAGTCAATATCTCACAATTTTTCCTCAATTTCTCACAAAGTCAACAAATAACATTCTAGTTTTTTTTTTTATTTTCAAGATAACAACCTAGAAAATGGTAAAACAAGAAGTGACATTTGAATTATTAATTTGGTCTACTTTATATCGAAGTGTGATTTACCTAAGAACAATTGGGTGATTTCACAAGCTAAAAAAAGATGTTCAAATTGCCTTCTCAATGCTCTCAGAAAAAAAAATTCTAAATTACACTTCATCCGATACTACCAATGGGTTGGACAACAGGAAAAAATAGGCAACAACCAGCCACTTCCGGGAACGAAGCGAGCCGCATTCCGTCCTGTGTCAGACTAAAGTCACCTATGTTCACTCAAAATTTGCAGTTTGTACATCTGCAGTATACAGACTCTGAAAACTCAATTCATACAATCAGATGATTACAACTTCAAACCACATCAAAACTAAATTCATTGGAAAAAGATTTCACTTGATACTATCTCCATTACACTCATCGTCTTCTCATTCCACGCCCACGACCACGGAAAGCTGCTCCACCACGTCCTCTGCCACCCATGGCACTTGCAGCAGCTTCTCCTTGTGCGCTTTCAGACTGCATCAAAGATTAATGAAACCATCAAAAGGCGTCTACATATAAACATAAAATTCGCAGTTCACAAAATCATATGATTTTATTCATGGGCTGCTCTCTGAACTATACAAGCGGAATAGGCAACCACTATAAACTGTAACTAAATTGTTTACATGAATAAAAAATAGTGAGAAGGCTCATAACATTGTCAGTTTTCACGACTAAAGGTATTCATGTTTATTTATCAACAATTAAGAATTTTAAAGAAAAAGGACTTTACTCAGACCGAAAAGGAACCAAAACGAGGAAAATGAGGCAAGGCAAAACAAGTATCATTAAAGAATCGGGTCAGTGACACATATTCTTTCTATTTCACTTCACCTAAATAAATATTTTATTTCCAGTAGAATATATTATTTTTTTGGGAACAATTGTAGGATGGATGTCATTTATTCATTTAAATGACACTTTTCAAAATTAATTCGGAAGTTTCCAATATTTAAAATTTGACCATGAATTGAACACCCATGTAAATTATCCCAGAGACCAACACTCAACCAAAAACAGATTGTTTTTTATCCAGAAACCAGTAGGCAAATTTGCAACACTGATTTATCAGGTAGCCAATACAGAGCAGCATAGGAGATATTAATTAATACATCCTATGCCTAGCTCATTTATGCCCTCCAAAATACTGAACATGTAACGACAAATCGAACCACTAAGAATTGTTTCCCTTGGGCCTTGTGGTACACTGTAACCTTACGAAAAAAAGTCTGAGCAATAAAGTTAGGCATCTTTGGCTCAGAAGACACGTCTTATCATACATAGGTGGGAGCTCAGAGCATCAAAAGACTTGCATCTTTTCTCTGTTTTTGCAATTTATTTCTTCATCACTTGCCAGTGGTATTTACAATTAGCATATAATTCACCCCAAACATGAAATCGTTTCATCAAACAATGGAAAATAACAAGAAACAGATTGTTTGTATGTAACAAGTAAAACACAGTGCTAATACAATGACATAAATTACCATTTGGATACTGTCAACATAATTTAACTGGCAAGAAATATAAAATATGATTTGTCTTACCTTAGGATTCTTCACTGTTTCGTCCACGCTTAAAACTAGACAAGCAGCCTCAGTAGCAGCATTTATTGCATTAATCTATGACAAGGATTTAAATTACATTGTTATATCAGCAAAGAGGGAAAAAAAAAAAGGTAATGAAAAAAATGCATTGTGCATAATTTGAGTTTTGCATCAGAGAACTGAATTTAGTACCTTCACAACTGCCGGTTCCCAAACGAAGTTAGCAAATGAATCAGCAATTCCACCAGTGTTTATATCCACTCCATAAGGAGCACCCTCACCTGTTCGATGCTTAAATTGTTATGTAACGGATAAACTGTGACAGAAATGGAAGCTTATCCTTAACAAGATACTAAAATGGATTGTTATGCCCTAGTTAATCCCAGTGTTTAAATGCGCTCCTTCAGGATTGCACCCTAAGCATGCAGTTGCACCTCAGACCAAAAAAGGCATCTGCCTGAGGCAAAAGACTCAAAGTAAAAGCCTATTCTTAAGGGAAGATACGTAATTTTCTTCAAAAAGTAAAAAAAAAAACTAGTTCTTTGTTTTTTCGTCAAAGTTGCAGACTTTTAAGGGTAAATATCTAATTTCCTCTATAAAAACCCAAATTCTTGTTTGTGCTACCTACCAATACATTCCACCAAAAACAAAGAAATATACAGGCTACAATACTTGCCTCTCTCTCTCTCTCTCAGATTAATTTTAAATTTTTTTTTTTTGCCCCTGGCCTTCATCAGGCGCACACCTTTAACATTTACTAACTACGGTTAATCCACTGAAAAAGATAAATTAAAATACCACATTGTTTTAATACTACATTGTTTTCTCTTCTCTCAGTTCTTGCAAGGGAAACTAAAAATTGAGAGCAATCTCATACCAGATGGGAGGGCATGTTTTTGTCGTAATTTGTTCAGTACATCAGTTGCATCAAAACCAGCATTATCACAGAGTTGTCTCGGTATAACCTGCAACATGAAAGAAACATATTTTTTTTGTACCAGAAATCCTAATAGTATACAAGAAAGAAGACTTGACCAGTAGTTAAAATTTAAACCATCTAACCAATTCCCAGGTCATCTAAATTATTAACATATAATACAAGACCCTATTTTACACATAGCAAATAAGTTCAAGGCAAATTCTCATTTAACAACCAACAAGTCACTTGATATGAAAAATTCTGGAAGCAACCATATAGAACAATGGAAGTGCTCAGTATCCGTTGATAACTACAAAACAATGGGAGGTTCACAATGCAAAGCCCCTGATTCAAGGCTGCTTAGTACACAAGGCGTTTTTTTTGTAACTCATAGAGAAGCATCATAACATGAACTTTAAATAGTATATAAAGTAAATCTGCAATATCCTCAAACACAATGCAACATAGATTGATGTCTCCATAAGTATGACATACTATGATTATCCTACCTACTATGATAAGAAGGCTTAAAAACAACTACAACAATGTACTATTCTTAAACCAAAAACATGCAGGTGATTTCCTTGAACTGAATATAATTAGTGGTTACCTCAAGGGCTTTTGCATAAGAGTTTATAAACAACTGAGATTTCCCAGCTATAGTACGAGCATGCTGCCTCAGGTAACGACTTATTTCCATCTGCGATAGAGAATGTGTGTGTTAATTTGATCCACAGTTCAATGGCATATATATCTCACAATTCCTGTCAGTTATGAAATCCCATACATCTATAGCACCACCACCAGCCACCACAGTTGAGTTCTTCAGAGCTCTTCTAACAATCATGATAGCATCATGCAAACTTCGTTCAGCTTCCTCAATGAACTGAAAGGATTAAAAAGAAGTTGGATATCAATGTATAATAATCAATCATTCAATTGTCATTTTCATAAGGCAGACCACCATTTGAAACGATAACTGACCTGATCAGCTCCTCCACGAAGAACTATAGTTGCGGTTCTTCCTAAAGGGCATCCACTGAATATGTTATACCTCTCATTACCAACTTGCTTTTCTTCAAAAGCCTCACATGTCCCAAGGACCTTAGAACAAAAACATCGCCAAAAGATTAATTTAAAACAAAAAAAAATGAACATAACAGTCTACAAAAGTAAAGCAATATAACCATGCTTATTAAAAAAAATTACTTGCTGCATTTTAGTGACTAAAACAGCAAATTATTTCATGTAATCTGAAATCAATTTTTTTATTTATACCTCATCAATTATGTTGTTAACAGTTGTCTGCACAGTTCCACCAGCTGCTGCAGCAACCCGCTGAAGATCTTCTTCAGCCACACGACCAGCACAGAAAATATCACGATCTGCAAAGTACTGTTACAAACAAATTATTAATAACCCGAGTCAATAAACAAGACAAATTACCAGCAGCTAAAAACCTATAATAAATATCACTAAAAATTAGTGTCAGCCTGCCAATGCTCATGCAAATCTACAGGCATTATTCATGAAGTGCAAAATTAGCACTCTACCCAAAAAAAAAATCATTTGTAAATAGTTCTCAACTCAAAATTGCAAAAATACAGAAGCATACACTGAGACACACACGATACTTACCTGTGTTGCTAGGTCACCAATGGCCAAACGTGAAAGCACAACTTTTGCGCCACTCTGCACACATTTATCCAACTTGTCATAGATGATGTTCCATTCTGCATCAACAATTGATTGATATTGTGATGGATCTGACAACC
>CAODLS014650293.1:0-14650 GCA_948243855.1 Flueggea neowawraea | reverse complement strand
AGCAACACTCTCATCTTACTCAAGTAACGCCTTTCCAAAATCATTAATCAACTACTCAACACTCCAATTATTCAATATCGAACCAAGATCAACTTAACCCCAAATATTTTGACAAATTCACATTTTCAACATCCTCAAACTCCAAATGCTAGGACGAAAAATCGATCGGAACAAATTGAGACTGATCAAAACGTTACAAAAGACACATCAGAAATGGGCGGGGTATTACAAGGTCACTTTTATTTTTTTTTGTAGGGAATTATAAATTTGAAAATTTAAAGTGAGGTTTGAAAAAGGTAACTTTTTTTTTGTCAATAATAAGTTTGAAAATTTAAAATGATGTTTAAAATTTAAATTCTACTTGTTTTATTCTTTTAACGAGGGACACTTTATCGAATGGTTTATTTTCAATGAATAAAAGATGTTTGTTTTTTCGTAGTAGCTCACTTTCATTGGGCACTTCTCACGGTGGATGCCAGTTATCATGTTATTACAGTGAAATGCATGTATTGTTTATTCATTCAACTTCTTTAATAATATAATGATAGAACCATTTACTCATTTCCACATTCACACTTTTATCGTTTTTGCTTTGTAAACCTATCTGCTTTATTCCAAGCTTCACAATTGTGTATTCATATATAGCATATAAAATATTAAACGAAATCCCAAAGACAAACTAACCTATTGGTTTAGATTTAAATAAACTGAAAAGGTCTCCATTAGTTTCTCCTCCTGCACCACTTTCATCAGATGAACCTGATAAACATGCACGCACGATTAAAGCCAAGATCGATGAATCAACACAATAAATATCAAAATAAAAATCATTGGTGTTGATTTGAACCCAAGTAGATTTGAATTAGGTAACTCGTTTTTGTGAGAGACATATGTGGCATTGATCTACTCATTGTATTCAACCAATCTTGACAAGTTCTAATTTTTTGTGCAGCTGAGAAGTTCGGTTGTACTGAGTCTGTAAAACCCAAAAGATAGTGACAACCTGTTCAAGAGGTGTCCTCTAAGTTTTTATTATTTTATTTTCGGTTAAATATTTCTTATTAAGAACTATGTGAAGGATTTAATGATCTTAAGCATGGGATATTTGACATAATTTATCTCCAAGCCTCTGTTTGTGAAAGACAAATTTCCTTTCATAAGGATCAACTTTGCTAAAACCTGCATTGCAGAATCACTGGTGTCCTACAATTAGGAATTGGAACAATAATTACCCTCCACTTAAATCTAGTTTGTGTTGAGCTTCCAATTAATAAAGATCAACAGCTCATATTCTGTACTTTTCTGAGTTATATGTATATGCGTATCTCACTTTACAAGTAGTAGCAAAGAATGGAATGGACTTTGATTATGGTGTTTCAAGCTTGTGAAGAGATTAAATAAGTGTGCAGATTATCTATTATTTAATTTGGGATCACAGGCGAAAATAATTTTAGGGGCCTTTTATTAATTATATATATTATTTATTTTTTTTACTTTTTGAGAGGTTATATTCAAATTTAGAAAATAATTTTTTTTCAAATGATAAAATAGCCAAATTACTTAATCTTTCTTGTGACATCATTGAACGTAGATAAGATTTAATTAATTTCAAGTTTAGAAAGAACACTTTGTAAAGATTGAAGTTTAATCTTGTAATTTGTAAGAGATTAGCAAAATTTTAAGATTAAATCTAAAGACAGAATGGATTGACAAAAAAAAAGGAAAGAGAGAAAAAAAATTCGTTGGCCTATTTGAACAATTATGTGGTTGTGCTCTCAAGTTTTAAAAATTTATATGTGTTTGCATCATATATTTTACTGTTTTTTAACATTGTACCCCTTTTTTGTTTCTTCTTTTTTTTCTTCTATTAACAATGGGCCCTTTTTGAATAGTATTATAAATCTGTAGAGCTCTTTTTTACATTATAAATCTGTAAAACCCTTTTTTTTCTTGCTAATAATGGGTCTTTTTTTAAAATAGTGGTAATATTAAAAATTTATATATATTAGTGAGACTGTGAGAGGTCCTTCTCTTTTTTTAAGGCCTGAGCCGATCATGACATATGCTTTCTGGTTTCTAGTGTCAATTTCGCAAGCCTGCTGATCAGTTCCTTGTGTTTTGAATCGATTTGGTCAGTGGTGTAGGAGAGCTATATAGATTCTCATATAAAAGCTGGCTAAGTAGTGGAAGACTATTCTTTAAAACAAACGGTATTAGGATTAATTTAAATTATTTCAGAATCAACACAAAAGGTCTCAAGAAATAATAACACCAGGGATTTTTGTGTTTGTTTTGCCTCAAATCAGAAACAATGTTTGACCATTGGAGCCATGAACAATCGATCCTATACTTTGCATTAAATAACAAAGTCAAATTTCAAGTGACGAGCTTCCAAGAGCACTCTGACACTGGGGTGAATTTTTCGGCAGAGTTTCTATGTATTTAGTAGGTCGTCAAAACATACTCTTAAATGAGTTTTGACCTCCTATTTATAAAGGAGTTGAGGAGTAAAAATGATAAGAACATGTGAACGTTTGTTTCCTTATCTGATCTTAATTAGAGATGTTGCTAATCACTTATGTATGTTCTCTCAAGCAATCATAATTGTTAACTGTATGCGGATTATCTTGTAAGAGGTAATATCCTGTGATAATTATAGCTATTATCTATAGGTTTCGGGATTTTTACACTACTGTAACACTTTTTGACACAAATTGTACATAAAGACATCTTTTAAAATTCTTTCATTAACAGTGATGTACTTATCACTCTCTCATAATGAAGGAGATAAAGTGAGAATCATTTTTACAACACATATATTATTAAAAAAAATTAATGATAAAAAATTAAAAATACAACTAATATTGACTTAGATATTGGCTTATTATTTCAGCTATTATTAGATTATTATAAAACTACATGGTAATATTACACTTATATTTTCTTTATATTTTGTTATTATTACATATATATTATCAGCAATAATTTTTAATGATAAAAAAATTAAAAATACAAATAATATTGACTTAGATATTGGCATATTATTTCAGCTATTATTAGATTATTATCAAACTACATGGTAATAATAGACTTAAATTTCATTATTATTACATATATATTATTAAAAATAATTTTTAATAATAAAAAATTAAAAATACAACTAATAGTGATTGGATACCAGCATATTGGAAATAACCTTGTCTTTTAATGTAATTAAATTTAATATTTTGTCTAAAAATGCAAGGAATTAAAACCTTGTCTTTTGGTGTAATTAGATTTAGTAATTGTAGGTATCGTATAATTTCCACAATTTTTTAGAATGTGAAATTCTTATCTGTTTAGGCCTTCCAATATTAGGCTTAAAATGCTTGATGGGTTTTTTTGGATTTAAGGCTATGCTACACTAGTGTCTAATGATAGATAAAATTAAAATCAAGGGCCAACTACATATATACTCTTCTTAGAATTATAATTTTTTAATTTACGTTGTCAACTTTTCATATTTTGACAAATTTTTTAAAATTATACGCTCTACCAAACCAAATTTTTAAGAATTACATGTGCTACAGATCCAATTTTTCAAAATTACAATTTTACGTGGTAGTTTGAACACTGTTTACACGTTGTTTATAGTTGTTTATATGTATTTATATTTATTTACATTTGTTTATATGTAAACATATATAAAACAACATATAAACAAATATAAACACATATAAACAAATATAAATAAGTATTAACAAATATAAATAATAGTCCATAAATTTAAAAATTATATCTGTGAATCTGATAATTATAACCGTACGGACGAAAATAATATAAAGTGTATCTATAATAAACATACTCAATCCGCATTGAGTAAATTTTTCAAAGTTTTTTTGCTGTATGACGTAATTATCACTAAAATCAATGAACAATTATTCATCTTTCAATTTCGCTGAGAACCATTATAAAGAAAAAGTAAAGATTAATGAACGATTGCAATAAAGGAAATGGCTAATATATATCCTACTTTTTATGACAAAGCTTTTATGATCATAACCAAAGCAATCCTTTTTACTGATTATACGATACAATTTTTCATTAATTATATGATACAAATTGTTTATTGATTATACAATACAAATTGTAGATATATATGTAAATAGCATATGAAACATATTCATCTATTTTTTTAGATGAAATACGGGAGAATTAGAAGATAGTGGTAAACTAAAATATCCCAATTAGGTTGGCACTCCAATAACACATCGTTATTAAGCTCTAAATTCATCTAGTTATTATAAGATATCCTTTAATTGGCTTCAACGGTTCTGGACATTAATGTAATAGCCATCACCAAATCCTAGCATTGGAGATCTTGAAACTTCCTCCCTTCACCATATTCCACCTGTAAATGTAAACAAAACAGATTTATAGTCATGATATTGCACTACCAGAAGATCAAAATTAAGTTGAAATAATTATTCTGCTACGTACGCACAAATCAATTGATTAAGAAATAATAATACTAGTAATGTAATATTATACAGTAGGAGTGGTAAAGTACTTGTAGTTGGTCACGAAGACATGCAAAAATACAGCCATTATTTCTTTACTGTACTCAGCTCCACTGCATGATCTCATTCCTCCACCAAATAGTAAGAAATTTTTCAAAGTGAAACTTGGCCCCAATTCCTGATTTTTAAATTAAAAATATTAAATAGACGAGCACATAAAATTAAAAAAAAAAACTACTTAGCCCAATTTCGTTAATTAACAACAATTAATACCTGCGATCGCCAGGGATTGAAGGTTAATGGGTCTTTGTATACATTAGAGTTCAAGTGCTGAACTAATGGTTCACCGCAATGGTCCACCCTTTTGGAATCACATATCCTATATAATCAACATTGTTAATAGTAATTACATGATTTTATATTTTTAAATGCTTAACTAATTAAAGAAACCATATATTGAGTTTAATAAATCATTATTAATCTGATTAATTATATTCCAATCTTTCCAAATGTAGAGCTCCATTTTGTATACTAAAAGGAAGATAATTAAAAAAAAAAAGAAATCACTGTATATATTGTGCTTACCATTATAGTGAACATCTCGGATTATTCTTCTTAAGAGTGGTTCTGAACCACTAATCCGAAGTGCTTCATTGATGACCTGTATATATTGCTCAATTAATCCATGACACAAGATTTATTACTTCCTCTATTTCATAATTTATAAAAAAATTAAAAAAACTTACAAATATATTTTTGTCACGTAAATTTTTAAATTGTTAAAATATATAGTAAGAGAAAAGGGTAAAATAAATAATTTTAGCTTAACAATTAAATATTATAAATACTTTCTTATTTATGTGCCGAAATTTTAAACGACTATTATTTTCAAAGAGAGAAAGTAAAAAAATGCTATGTATGCAGGATTTCTATATTTAATTTTAACGATTTTTTTTGGTACTAGATGCAAATGCACATAAAAAAGTCATTAAAAAAATATCGTCAAATGTAATCTTATCCAATACACTTCATATCACGTATATATAGTAGACTCTTAATCAATTTAATTCTTCCAACTTACATTCCTTGTAAAAGTCATTGACTTGTATTATTGCCATGTTATCCCACTTTTGGTGCTTTCCCTCTTACGAATGATGTCTTCGTGTTCTTTCTGTTGACAAATGGACACAAAGATGGAAAAACAATCAATTCGAGCTTGCCAATGATTTACTCAGAATAAAGGCATGTAAACTCGACTCAATCACAAAATTACTTACATCACACCATTAGAACTAATTAAAATTTCAGGAAAACTTGAAAACAGAAAAAAAAATACAGAACTATAGATATTCATTTCCGATATAAAGATAATAAATATATTCAAAAATACAATAACGATTATGTCTATGCAAAATTTACGAGCTTATAGTTCATGGACACTAAAGTCGTCTTCAATATTAATAGGTTAGTAGTTCAATTCGCAGTGAAAGTAAATAAATTAATTTATCAAAAAAAATTCCAATATTAATAAGTTCATAGTTAATTAGTATTAGAGTAAATTTTAGTGGTGTAAATGATGAATTCAATTCTTGATAAAAGCAAATCAAATTACTTGGTAAAAAAGTTATGTCGATGCAAGCGTGGATAAAGTAGGTTCGTACCACTAGTTGTTGTGGATATTCAGTCAACCACTTGATTGCCAAAGTTAATGTGTTAGGCAAAGTCTCCACGTTGCCTAATACAAGTGCAAAAATTGTCAAACAACACATATTTTCTGATAGTGAGATGTTATCAGCTTTCATTTCATCCATCAAACTGTCAAGGAAGTCCTTTCTTCTTGTTGTTTCCTGATCATGACTTGCCTTTCTCTCTTCCATTGTGTTTCTTACAATCTTCAGAATTTTCTCTCGTTTCTTCAAAGTTTGCATTCCATGTAGACGTAAACAGAAATAGATCATCAAATTAACAATCGCTACATACATTCGTTAGTACAATTTTTGAACAAGTAATATTTCATTAGTACATACATATAGACCGTACCTATCAAAAACACATATAATCAAACTATTTAAAATGTCACGCAAAAGGCCAATTCAGTCAGGTTTAACTTATCATTTTGTTCGAATGGCTCATTTTAAAGGTAGTTTCTTACTAATTGATCAGTAAACTGCAAGAAAAAATTAATTTTAACTTGTAAACAAAGACGAAAAGATTAGGAATTTAGAATGGTCAGAACTACTAACTTAAGTTGCACTTATTTCAATTTGTTCGAATGGCTTGATCTTGTTACATCCTTCAAATTGGACATGACCAATTTACAATAATTTTTTCCTGCAACTTATCAAGATGTAATGTTTGTTTATTAGAACTTATAATTTTATGATTAATAATTAATTAATAATTTTTATTTACATATTAGAAATTTCTATAATTTTAACAGGGAAAAGTTATATATTGATAAAGAAGGTTGTATCTTAATAACGAAGGTTGTAGGAACTCTCGTAACTATTTGGTTGTAGAAAAATACTATCCCCATATTTACCACATCTTGAAAAGTTTCTTTAACTTACTTCGTAATCACAATCAAATACATCTTAGAATTATTTAAACTTATAAGCATAGTCGAATGAGACATATTAGAGTTTATCTTCAGCATTAAAATACTGAAGGTTTGATTTCATTTCAATTAGGAGTTGAAGTACCAAAATAAATTAATTTTCTAGGGATTGAAAATGAAAATAGATTTAATTTTAACAAGCCAACTAAAATATTAAAAGTCCAAAAATAGAGGGGGGGAAAGATACAAATACCTGCAAACACATGTGAAACGCAGTGCCGCGGATGTTCAATGGCAACGACATTAGCCCTTGCATGAACCCGCATACAAATCACTTAAACTTTCTCCCGATTTTTCCTCATTGTAACCGAACGTCAACTTTGAAGTAAAATATAGTATCATCTAACCAAAATGAAAATCACGTAAAAATTAGCAAAACAAATATAGAAAAATAATATGTATATATATATATATATATATATATATATATACCTAAATGCGGAATTAATTAATTCAACGGACCTTCACTAATTGACGCCTCACTTCCACATATTTCTCTCTTCTCCAAGCACATAGAGTATTTGAAACTGATACTTCCATGTCAGAAAGAAGAATGGCTTTTAGGACCTCAATACCCAAGTGTTCTGAGATAAGTTTCTTTAAATACTTGTAAGTCTGTCCTGGAGTTATGGCTTGCTTTAGTAAGCCATCTTGTTCAGTAATCTCAGAAAATGCATCCATATACCAAAACTCAACCAGCTTCCCTTCTTGTTGAAGAATATAATGACTGAATTCAGCATCTGCCGATATCACAACTGGTCGACCAGCCACGTTTGTTTTGAAAAGCGGCCCGAACCTATAAACATAATTTTACTTTTTGTTAGTTAATTACACCAACTGAGGTACACAATTGATCGAGTTCTTGTGCAAAAAACTATTGTTTCTACTAGCAAATTAATCATGTTACACATCGTCAACAAATCAATAAAATATTGTTATTATACATATGTTATAATATATGTGAAGTATTTATTAATCTTATTTTGGTTTAGTTATGGACTTTTGAACAACGACACATATATAACTACAAGAAAAAGAAAAATTAGCGATATAATTCAACAGATACCGATATAATTCTTATATACTATATTTGTAGTTGATCAGGTTAATTTGTCATGCATATATTAAGGAAATGTTATTAAAAACGAGTGATTCTTAAAGTTTAGTCTAATTTCATCTCCAAGGAGGAGGATTGTCACTTGATTATAAAATTACTTAATTTGGGATTCTTATACACCCATCAGCCAAGAGCATGACTAGACATTCAATGGATATATCGGGCAAAGAGCAACTTAAAGGCCGGTTATTGAATTGTTATTAAACTAAGATGCAATTCACCAAATGTTATTATAATATACTTATACATGATAAAATTCATATAACTAGCAAATAATATAAATTTAAGGCTTTCTTTTTCATTCTTTTGTTCAGAAAAGGATGCAAATCTAAGGATTTGTTGGGAATGAAGAATTGAATAGTCTCTCCGATGAGAGGCAAGCCCATGGAACCTGGAGGGAGCTTGCCATGGAATTTGGGGTTCCTTCATTTGTAATTCCAACAATATTGAATAATGGCTATGATGGCTATAGCCAAAGCAATTACATGAGAAATGCTCAAATCCCACATGACTAATTTAGCTAAATGAGTGAAAAAAAAAAGAAAAAAGAAAAAAGAAAAAAGAGGTCATCTTTATGGAGAAGTGAGTGCTGGTCTTTGGTTTTGTGGTGACACATATTTATAGAGAAGAGAATGAAGAGAAAGCCAACGGATGATTGTTTCCGAAATGTGTATGTTAACGATATAATTTTGCAATTTCTTAGAGGGTGTGGCAGAAAAGGAAATCAATCCTCAAGAAAAGGAAACAAATCTGTAAGAAAAGAAACAAATTTGCAGGAAATCAATCCAAGTCCGTAGGAGGCAATTGTTTACAATCAAAATGCAAGTCTAACCACCTGTAAGGAAACAAATCATCAGATTAGGAAAGTGGATATGGGAGTTTGGCCTCCAAGGAAACAATTCTGCAGAAAGAAAGATGTCAAGGGGGTATTACCAGGAGCATTTCCAGCATATCAAAAAATTGACTCCATCATTTTAGGAATGCTAAAAATTGATCAATTGGCAGAAGGTTATTGATGAAAACACTATAAAAATAGCCAAGATGGACGTACGAAATTTTTCTCTTCCTCAACACAACATTACCCCCTATGGGTTGATCAACCTCCCCTTTGTCTTTTTTCTCTGTTATGGTCTTCCTTATTAGCTCTCGTTTGTGCTGTCTTATATTTTTTTGTTTAATCTCTTAGTACTCTATTTTTATTTTCAATAAAATTCCCCTCAGCATTGTGTTTTTTGCAAATTGTCCAAAGAAGCAAAAACTTACCAACGCAAATTTAGTCACTTTACTTGTTACAATCATTTGATCAAAAAGTTAGGTAAAACATGGTGCAAATCTCTTTTAGTTTAGAAAAAATATAAAATCCCATGGCACGCTACACATTGCTCTAAAAATCTGCACTGTCTTTTTAATAAAATAAAATATAAAAATAAGAAACAATATATAACTAAGTAGGGACATTTTGAAATCCCTATTGGTTGTGTTATTTATATATAACTAGCATTCTATGTATGTGCATTGCACTTTATTGAGGTCTTTTACTTATAATTTAATTATCTTTAATATAAATATATATCTTTAAATTTTGATAGTGATCAATTTTTATCGTATAAAATAAGGAGAAAAAATAAAATTATGTAATAAAAAACTTACGCTAATATGTTTAATTTTTTTTATAAGTTGAATATGTTTTATAATACGTTACACATAACGATATTACTACGTTATATGTAGACAAAATCTTTAAGTATAAAATAAAATATTATTACTATAGATATTCATAATAAAAAATATATACTACACAATAGCAATATTCAGATAATAGTTTATCCTAATCTTAATTATTTAATTTAAATTTATTGATAAAAGAAAAAATTAGTTATACTAATAGAGATAAATATTTTTAATACCAAATATTTTTAAATACAAATAAAGATAAATATTTATCTGAATAAATAATTATCTGAATAATTTTAAATCAAATATCTAAGATATTAATTAATTTATTATGCTAATAGAGATAAATATGTTTGGTACCAGATATTGTTAAATATGAATAGAGATAAATATTTATCTAAATAAATACTTATTAGAATAATTTCAAATTTATTTAAAAATAAAAAAATTTAATTAATTATCTAATAATTATAAAAATTTATAATTGAGGAAAAGGACAAAAGTGTCCTAATGGGAGAGCATTGTTGACATGACGCGTAATGCCCTGCATTAAGCACCCACTAGCCATACCCTAAGGTTGAGTATTAGGTCAGTTCGGTTTTGAACCGAATCCAATTGGTTCAAACCGAAATAACCAAACGGGTTTGAGAAACGAACCGAATTAACTGATTTTGCAAGAAATAAAAATCGAACCCACCGAATCTACCGAACCGACTTTTCAATTTAACGAGTGACACCAGCATATGGAGCTAAAAACACGTTACTTTTATTAAAAACTAAACACTACATTTTAATATTTAAAACCAAAAAAAAAAAGAAACTCTTCTCACCTCCAAATTCCAAAATTTTTAAAGGGGAAAAAAAGGAATTGATTTTAACTCTTAATTTTTACAAGACCCGAACCCCCCTATTGAAAACCAGCTAAGAAGCGATGCCGTAGAAATACCGCCAGATATTAATTTCCGATAAAAATATGAAATTGAATCATACCGCCAATTGTTCAACTGGTGGATTCTTCTCAGTCAAAAACTTGATTGCCAAAGTTAATGTAATAGGCAAAGTCTCCCAGGTGCCACGCATTTATGCGCAAGAATTACCAAACAACGCATATTTTATGATCATGACTTGTTTTTCTCTCTTCCATTGTGTTTCTTCAAATTTTGCATTCTCTGTAGACACAAACAGAAATTGATCAATTCCGTCAAAAAAATTAAAAGAAATAGATCAACAAATTAACAATCGCCGTGTGCAATCAATATTTCATTAGTACAGACATATATAGTATTTATAATATAACCAATAGACCAACAATTCAGTCAGGTTTAACTTATCTCAATTTGTTCGGATGGCTCATTTTCAAGAAAGTTTCCTACAAATTGCACCAGTAAACTACTGATGGTAAGATGTATATTGTTACAGATGATGATGATGATTTTTGTGGATGGGATATGTAATTGACCAGCGAGGTTAGATTTTTATCCACCAGGATTAGTGGAAGGATGAAAGTTTGGCTGGTAAAGGTGGTATGAGTACTGGGTCAAAGGGAAAATAGTGATGTGTTCAAGGCATAGATACTGAGAGATCGGAGAGAGCTTATAGTTTTACAGAGCCATCATTGCTCGACTTTAAGCATCAAGGACATGATATTGATTATGTAAAAATTCAAAGCTAAGAGCATCTATACTGACATTAACCGTGTAGTCCAAGGGAGAGCATCATGGAGTCCACTTAAAAAGTAGATTTCACCTATTTTAAAATATAATATAATATTTTTTTAAGTTTTATTTTGTTTTTTATTTTTTTTGTATTTTTTTGTCTTTATTTATTAACATCTCGGTATCAATTTTTTTATCACTCGTCAACACCAATGCATAATTTTGTAGCCATTGTTCCTGTAATTTTTTTAATGAATTCTCAATACTATAAATAGATCATCTTTCTTCATACTATTAATCATTCCATATTGTTTTAATTTAAATATTTATTTGATCTATTATTTTATTTTATTTTTAAAAATTATTATTTTTAAAATTCACTTAAATAATTTTCATGATAGATATATTTTAAATATTATTTTTAACCAAAATATAAACTCATAAAATATTTATGTCATATAAATATAATTATTATTTATATGTTGTAAATAAATTGAATAATAAGTAAAGTGATTTTGAGTCTCGTACTATAGTATAATGATAGGTTAACTATTAAAAGAGAAATAATATAATGAGTAATGAGTTAGTGAATTGTTGATGTAGTAGACTCATCAATATTTTCAAGAGGTTAAGAAGTAGAGATGTCCTAATAGACATTTTTTGCAAAGACCTGCAGTTAGCTATTATATTATCATAATGATGTTGTAGGTATAATTTATTCATTCGACTTCTTTAAATGGAACCATTTGCTCATGTTCACTCTCTTAAAAAAGGTACATAATATGTATTTTTTAACAAAAAAGGTGTAAATTAAAGAATGAAGGACTGTACACATAAAATTTTAAAATTTGAAGGACCATACTTAGAATAATTACTCATTGACGACTCCCAGTGATATTGTAGTTTAGGCATTTACTTTTAGAATAATTACACAAAGACAAGCCTAAAAAAATTTTACCTTCATGGCGCCAAAAATTAAATTACAGGATGCTTTTCCAAAATTTCACACGTGGTACTTTTTTTCCAAAATTATAAAGAATATGTTCATATGTTGTTTGGATTTTGTTTTTGTATTTTTTTAATTTTATTTCTTGTTTCAAGTTTTGAGAAGAAATATGATCTATGCAACCTAATAGTATAGAATGTTGAATTCATTAATCCAGTACTAACATTGAAGTGCATCAGATTACAAACTCAAATAAGATTGATCGATGCAAGCCTCTCAATCAAACCACGGTCGTTTGAACGGCGGATAATTGACTAAATCACAACCTAGATGCTAACTCATGATCAATGTTGCAAGATTCAACAATGGAAGAAGAATGAGTCCTTCCCTAGAGAGAGAGAGAGGTGGCAACAAGGTGAGGGAGAGAATGTGTCTCTCTTTCTTTTTTGATGTTATGTTATTCTCTTGCTCACTAGAGCTTCCTACATATACCCTAGCACATGTGGACCATGGTTGAACTTTTTTAAATTCCATTAAGAGGTCTACAACTAATTAATTAATAATTAATTGGGCTAATAAGTTGAACCTACAACTAATAGATTCAGGTTCTACCTATTAACATCATAGACGAACTCAGTTTTCCAACAATAAATTGTAGGTTAGCTCGTTCACAGTCTAGATGTCACAAATAGATCGATGCAGGATTCTAGCTTAATGGAAAAAAAGAGGAGTGGATTCCTCTTCTTTATTGTAGAGGTTGTCAACCTCCTCTCTCTTAGTAAAAAGGATGTGGGTATATGTTTAATGTTGGTGAATAGAGTGGTTAAACGGCTAACCCTAATTAGGGTTTAAGTGACTCTTTATATAAATGAGTCATATGGGCATTGTTACACCCTTTGTAAAGTCCACTTACTTAACTTAATCAATCGGGCTTGCTAATTATATTAGCTTATGGCCATGGTTTGCATCTTAACCGAATTGGGTTTGGTTCAACTAGTCTTGGACAAACCAATTTTTCCAACAGTCGTCTTTTCTTTTTAAATAAACTCTTGTTTGATTTGATTTTTTTTTACATATAACATGATTTTTTTAGTTGAAATTAAAACAAAAACAAAACAAACAAAAAGGCATAATCAATATATTTAATAAAAAATAAAAAATTGAATAACAATAAAATAAAAACTAAAAAATGTAGGTCTTTGGTGTCTGAAATAAAGCATTTAGATTAATTTTTTACGTATACCATTGTCACGACCCATTCCCGGGACCATAATCGGCGTACGAGGTGAACCGTCTATGAGAGCCCAGCTCATCCCGCACAAGCTTCAGAGAACATAACATTTATCCAATAATCATATTTAAAAAAATATAAAAATAAATAAAGATTTAATCTTTATGAATTAAAAACAAAACATATATAATATAAATTGCGGAAATAATTTCAAATTAAAATATTTGAAATGTCTAAAACATTAATAAAAACAAAACAAATCCCACAGGAACACGATGTGGAGCATCTGACAAATTATACAAACAGGACCCGAACAAAAGCTACCAAATTTCCTCACCAGGTACTGAATACTAAAAATCTCCAATCACCCAAAATCATCTGCAAAGAAGAACACAGGAGAAAACACAAGAAGAAAGGGGTAAGATCATTTAGTGAGGAAACGACATTTCATAGCGGTTTTAGGCCTCACGAAAATTGTTTGAAAACGTTTAAAAATACCGCACGCAGATATAAGTATATATACGTATGCATGCTAGATACCAAATAGTAATTTCGAAAATTCATTTCGAAATTCTTCATAACCACAGCAAAAACAAAGATGTACAAAAATATTTATTTTCAAGACGTAAGTAATAAAACGTGCAAAAGCTCTCAATAGGCATTCATGCTAAAGTTTATCTTTTAGAACAAAAATAAAAACGTTATCAAAGTCAAGCATTTATCTTTAGTATCAAATCGAAAACATTTTCAAACCCACAAATCATGCTATGCAGATATCATACCAAATGATATCTAGAGCTTATTATCAATGATTATATGCCTGTATTATATTAGAACTTTTCTGACTTGATCAGATCAAAATAAACTAGCAACCTTAGGAGTCCAAATGGTATCCGACTCAAAAGGGCTAA
>CAODLS014646181.1:0-10304 GCA_948243855.1 Flueggea neowawraea | reverse complement strand
TTTAAACAAAATTTAAAAAAATCATTAAATGTAATAAAATAACTAAATTAAACTATAGTAAAAAAGTAGAAGGAATTTGAAAAATGTAATTACAAAAAATAACTTTGAGAAATATAGAAAATGTAATTGTAATAATAAAATATATAAATAATTAATAAGAGCAATTTAGAGCAAAATAAAATTTTGAGAGAGAGAGAGCATAAAGAAAATTGAAATTGAGAGGGAAAAAAATGTGTAAAATTATTAGAAATGAAGTGAGGGTATTTATAGAGTCAGTGGCACAATCATTAAGGGGCAAGGGGATTCGCAAGCACCCCTTTGGTCGCTGGACTATAAAACTGTAGTACTTTAGTCCTTGAATATTTTTTTATTAATTAAGCTTTCAATTTTATTTTTTTTGAAATTCTCACTAACCTTTCATTTTTATTTTTCAACTTTAATTTTTTTTAACGTTTGTTTTAATTTTTTTATAAATTTGTTTATAAAGAGTTTACTACGAAATTTTAAAAAATTAGACACATAACTAAATATTTAAATGAATTTGTGAAAATTAGACATGTAATTGAATATTTAAAAGTAAAAATATTATAATATAACTTGTTACATAATTTATTTTGTAGGTTTAATTATATTTAGTTGATTGATTATAATATTTTGATGATATAGTAACTATGCACGACAAAAATCAATTGATTTTTTTTTTTGTATTTTGATATCATATATATTGATAAACAATTTTTTTATATATATCAAGTGACGGAGCAGGATCCAATCCCTGCTCAGTTGAAATCCTACCTCCGCCACTGTATAGAGTTGAAAAAAAAATTCAAACCGCCGGTTTGATAATTTCTAGAGAAGTTGAACTAGAACTAAACCACAACTCTCTGGATTTAGTCGGCTGATTCTGATTTTGACCAGTCCGATTCTAATTCGGTTCACGGTTCCGGTTTTTACATGCCTAATGTAAACAACTCTCCATCCCCAAAACTTTATCTCCTCCATCAAACTATTGTTGATTCCACCGCAACCTCCGCCGAAACACTTCAACACTTCAGCGGATCTTTCTCTATGCCTCTGCCTTCAACCATCATCTCTTCTTCATATTCATCTCATCGACCACGGACTAAAGCCAGGACTTGAACCTACATCCATACTCAATCTATTTCAATTACAACTAATTTCAAATCATTATCAGAAAATTCCTTAAAAAACACAGAATCTTAAACTATAACAGAAACAGTTGTTTTTGCAAAGAAAACCCACCTCTCTACGTTCAAAGCCCGAAACATTCTCTCCAAAAGAATCCTCTGTATCGAAACCATTGTTTTCTTTATCATCATTACGACTACACTCCTCCTTTTCTTAACCTACTTTTTCCTTCTCCTCTTTTCATCTTCCTCCATTTCCCTCTCTTTACCCGACCCAGAGTTTGCTTGGACCCTTCGACCCACTTTAGAGCTCAGTTGCTTCTTCCAAGTTAGGATTTTGGTGCTGTTGGTGACCCTCTTTATTGCTGTCCTTTAATTTCTGTTATTATGTCGATTCTATATATTTTGTTTTGTTACCTTTAATTTCTGTCATTATATATCTCAATATATTACACGTTATTATTATTTAAAATTTGTAATATATTCTCTCTTACCAATATCTAAATCTTAATTCTTATTATTGTAATTTAATACATATATTCTTATAAATTTTTTGGCAAATTTTTCTACTTCGATTCAGATTTAGTTTTGTATATAAATACTTCTACTTCAGCATGGTTAATTGACGATAAACGCTCTCTTCGCCGTTCTAATTCCATTCTCGTTACAAGGTGGGGCACCGACTTCTGAGTACGTCTCTGCAAGATGAAGTTGAAGTGCATGGCAGAGATGGTGACAAAGACAACATACTTGAATTGCTCTTCAAGCGTGAAGCTGATGATGCTAGACTTGGTGTAATTCCCATTGTTGGGATGGGTGGCATGGGTAAAACAACGCTTGCAAAGCTTGTGTACAATGATAATTCAATAGCAGATCATTTCCAAGTAAAAGCATGGGTGTGTGTGTAAGATGTCTTTGACATTCTGAGAGTTACAAAGGGAATTCTCGAGTCAGTCACTTCTC
Organism: Flueggea neowawraea; assembly: GCA_948243855.1. NCBI lineage: Eukaryota > Viridiplantae > Streptophyta > Magnoliopsida > Malpighiales > Phyllanthaceae > Flueggea > Flueggea neowawraea. The sequence goes on along the minus strand of CAODLS014646181.1, from coordinate 8,193 downwards.
AAAGCTCTGATTTAAAAGAGCTGAATCAAGTGCAACTCCAATTGAAGGAGAAACTGGCTGGAAAAAAATTTCTCCTTGTTCTAGATGATGTCTGGACTGACAACTATAATGATTGGCATGCCCTGCGTACCCCGCTGATGGATGGAGCACCGGGAAGTAAAATAATTTTTACTACACGTAGTACCAATGTTGCGGAGATGATGGGAACTATTCCATATCATGATCTTAAACGGATTTCAGGCGATGATTGCTGGTTGTTATTTGCAAAACATGCATTTGAGAATAAAAGTATTGCTGCAAATTCGGAGCTAGGGAACATTGGTCGAGAAATTGTTAAGAGGAGGTGCGGTGGCTTGCAAGGACACTAGGTGGTTTGCTACGGTCAAGACAAAGGAGAAATGAGTGGGAAGAAGTACTAAACAACAAACTTTGGAGTGTATTAGATGCAAGCAACAACATTATCCCCGCATTAGAATTGAGCTACTATTATCTCCCTTCACATTTGAAGAGATGTTTTGCCTGTTGTGCCATACTCCCAAAGGATTATGAATTTGAACACAGGGAGATCATTTTACTATGGACGGCTGAGGGTTTGATTCCACAAAGAAAGGAGAATTTGGGCAACGACTATTTTTGTGATTTGTTGTCGAGCTCATTTTTTCAAGCATCCAATATTGATAAGGATCGATTCATTATGCATGATCTTATGAATGATCTAGCACAGAAGGTTGCTGAAGATCTATGTGTTAGATTGGAAGATGAAGTTAATGTAGGTGAAGAATCTAAAAGAGAAAGAGCTCGGCACATCTCCTACATGCAAGGTATTGATGGTATTAAGAGATTTGCACTCTTTCGCACGATGAAATGCTTACGCACCTTCCTTCCATTGTCACTCAGAATTAACTATAGTTGCTACCTACCAAAAAGAGTTCCCGGTGAGTTGTTAAGTAATCTAAGATTTTTTAAGGGTGCTATCTTTTAGTCGTTACAGAATCAGAGAGCTCCCTAATTCAATTGGTGATTTGAAGCATTTGAGGTACCTCGACCTCTCCTACACTGAAATTGAAGTTTTGCCAGAGTCAACGACTTCACTGTATAACTTACAGATACTGATTTTGAAAGAATGTCGAGGTCTTAAGAAATTGCCGACAAGCATGGATAATTTAGTAAACCTTATCATTTAGATATTAGAGGAGCAAGTTTGATTGAAGGGATGCCCTTAGACATAAAAGAATTGAGTGGTCTACACATATCATCCAATTTTGACATGAGCAGAGGAAGCTTCACAATAACAACCTTGATGAATTTGAAGTCACTCCAAGGAGAAGTTTGTATTTCAAAATTAGATTATGTGGCGAGTGCCTCAGATGCTAGGAAGGCTAGGTTGATGGATAAGAAGGGCATTCATGTTTTGGAGCTGCGTTGGACCGTCGATGTAGAAGATAAGAAGGGCATACAATGTGATGTACTGGATGGATTGCAACCTCATAAATTTAAAGAAGCTTATTATAAGTAATTATGCAGGAAGAAGATTTCCTTCTTGGATAGGAGATCCCGTTTTCAATAATATAGTGCATCTAAGGCTGGAGGGTTGCAAGACATGCACATCATTGCCCCCAACTGGGGATTTTACCCAGTCTGAAGGAATTGCTTATCATACATAGGGATGTCTAGTCTTCAAAGGGTTGAACAAGAATTTTATGGGAATAGTTGTTATAATCCTTTTCCATCTCTTGAGGTTTTACGCTTTGAGGATATGTATGTTTGGGAAGAATGGAATGCTTGTGAATTTGGATTTCTAGTATTGCGTGAGCTTTTCATTGAGGCTTGTGGTAAATTATCAGGGAAATTACCAATTCATCTACCTTCATTGGAAAAGCTTGTGATTAGATATTGTTGGAATTTTGTGGCATCACTTCCAAGTCTTCCAAGGCTTTCTGCGTTGGAAATTAATAATTGCAAAGAGGTGGACTTCAAATGCGATGTAGGCTTCAGTTCCCTCAATATGGTTGTACTGTCTAATATTTCAACCATTACAAACATGGCAGATGAGTTCCTACAGAGGCTGAAGAAATTCAAAAATTTAACTGTGTATAGTTCCTTTCTAGGTGTCACAAGCACTGTCACTGCCCTTTCCACTTCGGAATGCGTGATTGAGGAGTGTCCTCAACTTGTATCCAAGATGCTTGATGAAGAGAGTAAACTTGAAAGTCTGACATTACATAGATGTGATAAACTGCCATCATTTGGAAGAAGCTGCTTTCCACCAACTTTAAAGAAGCTGAGCGTAATGTTTTGCAACAACTTGAAGGGCTTGCTCGAGGAGGATGAGTCTGAGACTTCTTCTTTTTCAACTAATCTAGAAGATTTGGATATCAGTCATTGTTATAATCTCACATCCATTTCATCTGGAAGACAATTGCCTTCCACTCTTCAGCACTTATCTTGTGATGTTTGCTTAAAATTAACATCTATCACACCCCAAGGCAAGTTACCATCGAGGCTTCAATCTCTCTATATTTTTCTTTGTCACGAGTTGGAGTCCATAGCAGAGAGATTCGATGACAACCCATCTCTTCAGACCATCTACATCACTCATTGTCGAAGTCTTAAATCTTTACCAGATGGCCTTCATAATCTCATCAATCTATGCGAGTTCACAATATCTGTCTGCCCATGTATTGTTTCGTTCCCACAAGGAGGATTGCCCACCACCTCTTTGAGAGAACTTACCATTCCAAGCATTGAGAATTTGAAGGCCCTTCCTGATAACATGCACAGGCTCTCATCCCTCCAAGAATTTTAAATTTTTGGTTGCTCAATCCTCATGTCCTTTCCCAGTCCAGGTCTCCCATCCAACCTCACTGCACTTGAAATTCGGGACCTAAAAAACTGTAAGCCAATGTTTGAATGGGGATTGGATCCACTCAACTCTCTTCAGAAGCTAACTATTTCAGGAGTCTGTCCAGAAGTGGTGTCGTTTCCACCGGATGATGCAGAAGTGATGCTACCTCCCTCTCTCACTCGCCTGGATGTTCGTCATTTTGCAAATCTGGAATATCTCTCCACTAGGGGCTTTCAAAACCTCACCTCACTTCAATATTTGAATGTCTCTCTTTGCCCTAAGCTTGCCTCCTTCCCCAAACATGGTCTGTCTGATTCACTGTTGGCGCTGGAAGTCTATAATTGCCCTAAGCTCGTCTCTTTCCCGGAGAATGGTCTGCCTGATTCACTGTTGTCGCTGTATGTCCGTGATTGTCCTGTACTGAAACAACGATGCCAAGAAGGAAGAGGACAAGAGTGGTCCAAGATAGCCAACGTCCCTAATGTCAATATATATGACGGTAAGAGTCTATATCCACAAGGGCAATTCCATCTTTCGATAGTTTTATTAAACTAATTTGTTTTAAAATTTCTTGGGACATGCAGATATGGAATAATTAGATGACTGAAAGTAAAGATGAATGTGTGTATGTATCAGATTATTGGTTTGTAGAGATGATTGTTCATTTTTGAACTGCAAGCAAGCACGACACTGTCCTATTACAGTGGCAGACCGCTGAAGAGTAAATATAGGGAACAGGACCCAGAAGGATGTCTGGAAAAAAAGAGCATTTCTTAAAGTTTATTGGTAGATTCCCAAAGTTTCTACAACTCAAATTCGTGATGAAATGTTTAGGTGGATTCCTACAGTTTCTATTATCAGTTCATTGGTTTGTTCTCGTGGGTCTGTTAACCGTTTCTTATTAGGGGAATTGCATGGTTCTTTTGCATACATCGGATGTGATGCTAACTTTGCGTATGAATTTCATGTGATGCGACTAGGCAGAAAAAGCCTCAGAAGTTTAGTAGTCCGATTATAGGTGGATGTTTACAGTAAAGTTCAAGACACATCAATCCAGAATTGTTTAATTTGATTTTAATTTTTTTCTCATCCTCTGTATATTATATTAATCCAGATTTCGGAATATGTTCTCTGTCCAATGATTCAATCAAAGTTTGTCTTTAGAAATTGTAGAGCCTAATGCTGTCCTATTGTTAGCATGGGTGGAACAGATCTTTGGCAAAATGACTCTTGTTGTGAAGGTTTAATGTTGTGTTTTTTTATTTATTTATCTATCTTGTCTTCCTTCCAAGATTGTTAAGGTTTAATTGTGTTGAATATTGGCAGCTACATGGGTGAAATCCATCTTTGGCAAAATGATTTTTAGCAAAATGGTTGTATCTGCCCTTGGAGCATGGCACCTGCGCAAACTTCAGGTCTATTTATTTTGGGCCTTCTTTTTGTTTTAATATTTACTCATATCTGTTTTGCCTCTTTCACCAAAATTTGGTGCATAATTTTTGTTTTTGACCAGTACCGATTGTAATGTGCATTCAATGACGAGCAGATATAAATAATTTACAAATTGTTTTGGTTGTAGACAAGTTGCAGAACTCCAAAGAAGAAAAAGCCGCCTATTCTTTGTTTGTAGTGCCTAGTTTTCTGGTTTCTGAAAAAACGTAACATAGGTAACTATCAGAAACTTGAAATTATTGTCAGAATCTTCCTTTACTCTTATGGTTTCTTTCCACTCAGGTTATAATACTTTTGACAGCCGAACCTGCATAGAGATAACGATTTTCTTTCTCTCTGTTCCATAAGAGCATAAGTTCCTTCCAGCCTTTTCCGTGACCTTTGACAATTTAAATTGTCACATCAGAAGGCAATTGGCCAAAGATGTAATAAAAGGAGTTTAATTCTCAATGACGTTTGTGATGCTTTGAGCTGTGTATTGCTTAAGTTTGTCTCCACAAATAACAGAACCCAATGCTCTTGATTCTTCTCTGCAGGTTGGACTTTCACGGGCAAGGAAGGCATGTCATAAGAATACGTGCTTTGATTTATTTCTCAGTTCAGGTAGATTAGCAACCATTTATTTATCAACCACTAAGCTTAGGGATAAATCATGAAAATCAGGTACATTACATGTTCTGTTTCTTGCTATGTGGAACTAACTTGAATCTTGCTGAATAACTTAATTTGTAAGTGTGTGCTCCCATTTTTTCTTAGTTTAAATTTGACATTAATATGCTTTATTTTTGGAAAAGAAGCATTAAAATATGTGCTTTAATACACTTGAGTTACCAATAATCTCTTAAAAATCACCAGAACTGTAGTTTTTTTGAATACTTGACTAAAATATCTAGAAACCAGGAACTTGAGCTGTAATTACTTTGTCCCACATAAGTTGAATAATTTTGTGAAAAATCCTGAGGTAAAAATCTCAAATTACATAATCCCTGCGACAAAAATGAAGTTACCAAAGCATCTTTTTGAGAATTTGTTTCGTTTTCAAATGCTTCATCCACAATGTTGTTCAACATATGTGTTCAGGTTTTTATGCAGAGGAGGTTCAATTTACAATACTCGGTTGCCCGTGTATTGTGTCGTTACACTAGGAGGATTTCCCACTACCTCTTTGAAAAGACTTACGATTGGACGCCTTGAGAAACTGGTGGCCCTTTCTGATAACATCCACAAACTCTCATCTCCAAAGTTTTTTACATTTTTGAATGCTTAAGCCTCGTGTCCTCTCTCAGTCAAGATATCCCATCTAACCTCACAAAATTGAACATTGAGAACCTGAAATTCTGTAAGGCAGTGTTTGAATGGGGATTGGACCGACTTTACTCTCTTTCACCCGCTTGTCAATTACAGATTTTCCAAACTGAAATATCTCTCCACCAAGGGCTTTGAAAACCTCACTTCGCTTGAATATTTGTTTCTATGGGACTGTCCTAAGTTTGCCTCCTTCCCGGAGAATGATCTGCCTGATTCACTATTGAAACTGTATGTCAAAAATTGTCCTCTACTAAATCAACGATGCGAAGAGGGAAAAGGAACAGAGTGGTGCAAGATACTCATCATTCCTTTCATCGGGATTAAATGACAGTGAGAGCTAAAATCCACAAGTGCAATCATATGTTTTAACAGTTTTATTAATCTGATTTGTTTTAAACTTTCTTGCTACATGCAGATCAAGCAAAAATTAGATGACTTTAAGTTTCTGGAGAGTAAATATTAGAGATGAGGAAGCAGAAGGATATCTTGAAAAAAAAAAGCAATCCAAATTCATGATGAACTATTGTGGTAAAGTTTCTCTTATCAATGTATTAGTTTGTTGCATGGGTTTGTTGAGCATTTCTTAATATCGAATTGGATGATTTTTGGGGACTTAGACTACTTGTAATGTAACTGCAATTTGTATATAAGTTGAGATATGCAAAAGAAGGTCTAAGGGATATAATGGACAGAGCATCTGCAAACTTACAGTGGCGAGTTTGGCTTGAAGTTGATAGGAAAGACATTCAGATTAGAAAGGTATGCGAAAATTTGAATTTCATTCATATTTTAATTGCATACATTGATAATACTTGATGTTGGATATCTTGTTCAATGTTGTGGTTTAATCTTTTCTCCCTCCAAGATTGTGAGCGTTTAATTGTGCTACACACTGTCAGCTACATGGATGGAGCAGATTTTTGACAATGTGCCTTTGAAGTTGTAATATTCCCATGTTTGAGTAATGCCACATAGCCATATCATCCATTTCATTTAAGAAAATGGCCCACTTTTAGTAGTGATTTGAAGAGCATGTTATGCATTTTCTAATAATGGCCATATTTAGCTAATTTATTGTTGTAGTGGCCATGATATTTTCTATTTTTATGCTACAAAATCATGGATTTTAAGCAAACTTATGAATGAATGAATGAAAATATAGTTTCATGCTCTTACAATTCTCTTTACACTCCTCACAAAAAAACAAATCTTTGGCAAAATGACTCTGAGCATGATGACGTTTTTAATCTTCAGTCAATCTAGATGAAATGTTTGAGGTTGTATATGTCTGTGGAGCATGGCAGAAAGTTGGAACAACTGTCAGAATATGGCTTCACTGTTTTGCTTTCTTAGCATTCCAGTTTATGATGCTTTGGACAGCCCAACATGCATAGAGATGAAGACTTAGTTTTCTTACTCTCTGTTTAATAAGAGCATAAACTCTTCCTATCCCTGCCTACCAGCTGGTATAAGAAGTATCTGTTCTTACTTGCTGCACCTTCCAGCTTTCGCCCCATTCTTTAACAATTTAAATAACAGTCTAATGCTGTTTTTCTATTCCACAGATTGGACTTTGACAAGAAAGGAGGCTAGCACAAGGGCATGCCATAAGAATACATGCTGAGTTCTTGTTCAGATAGGTGGGGAACCATTTATCCATCAACCTGACAGGTATATAGCATGTTCTGTTTCTTGCAATTGCAATGTATGTTGGTATCAGGACTTAGTTTAGAGAGGAAAGTTTGATCAGTGGAGAAGGAAGAGACGGAAAATGTACTGGAAGCTCCTTTTTCTCATTCAACTTTTGAAGTATGTCAAAACACATATATATAGCTTGTACAAATCATCTCTGATAAGCAAGTTTTTATAGTCTTGTAGATACATTCTAGGAATTATATCATTACAAAATATAAATTAAAAAGACTAACGGTACAGCACCTTAAAATCATGGTTAATGTCATAGCCATCAACAATGTAGAACTGACTTGAATCTTGCGGAATGACATGCTACGATGTTGTGTGAATCTAATTGGCTAGCGTGTATTCCCATTTTTTGCTTTATTCAACTTTGACATTAATATGCATGCTTTTTGGTAAAGAAGCATTAACGTATGTGCTATATTACTCTTGAGTTACTAGTAATCACTTAGATGATGAATCTTAGTTTTATTTGTTTAATACTTGACTAGATTATCCAGAAATCAGGAAAGTGAGTTGTAATTGCTTGGTCTCATAGAAGTTGAAAATGTTGTGAAGACTCCTGTTGTAAGAATCTCAAATTACACAATTCTTGTGACAAACATGAAGTTACCAAAACATATCTTTTTGAATGTTGCAAATGGTCTCGAATATAGTATTAGTTATCACTTCTTTCTGCAATGATAATATAGTATTTATTTGGATTTCAATAGCTGACAGGATTTCACCAATGTTGGCTTTGACAATCATTGTTTGTCCTGGTCTAAATTTTCCAACCTAATAACTTACGGATTTTGGGTCTCATGTGTTTAGGTGTTTATGTTGAGGAGGTTGAATGATGAGGACTGAGGAGCAGAGAGGCCATGCCGCGGAGATTATGACGGTGATGG
>CAODLS014642372.1:0-10275 GCA_948243855.1 Flueggea neowawraea | reverse complement strand
TGTTCTTCAGCAGTCCTTTAGTGGCATTAACAAGGTTTAAAGGGATCAAAAGCTTGTTCTTTTGGTTCGGCTCCTTTTGTGGTACAAGTTTCGATTTTTCTCACAACGTTAGGTATACTTCTTGACACCAAACTTTCTGTTTTGTACATGCATGTTCTTGGGTGGTTTCTTTTTTTTTTTTGGTTGGACTAATAACCTTAAAAGACTCATAAGAAACCCAACATGGGTGATTTCTTATGTCCTTCAAGCCTCTATTTATAGTGTTTGAGACACCCTTGAAGTTGATTTAGCCGTTGGAATAGTGTAGGGACTCGTTCAAAATCAATCATGAAACATTTTTTATGTTGTCAGCTCCCATTAGTCGACTGCCCAAGTCATTAGTTGACTCATGGCTTCAGATTCACTTATTTTCTCTTTGTTAGTCAACTCACCAACTCCTTGGGTCGACTACCCAACTTACATATCCGTTATATGACCGTTGTGCATCACGTGAATGTCATTTCTAGTCAATTTGGCAATCATAATCTTCATGGGTCGACTCACCATCTTCACTAGTTGACTCCTCACTTCATTAGTCGACTCATGGTCTCACCAGTCGACTACCAAGCTCTTTTGTCACTTTTGTTTGTCCGTTAGTCGACTCGTCACTTCCGTCAGTCGACTACTCAAGGTCTGGAACATCTTTTCTTGATTTTTCTTGGTCTTCATTCATCTTGAATTTGTTTTCTTTCTCAAATACAATCTCACTAAGCTTTGTACATTAATCAAAATATAGAAGGAATCAAATGTTAATCACCCTTGGTTCAACATGATAATGTAAATTTGTGCACATATGTGCAAATGCGGCTACTAGGGTTTTGAAACATAGTTGTCGCATTTCGTCATCACCTAATCTAAATCAAAAATGATCGTGCTCAACTGCAGATGATTCAAAAACGACTATGATCACACAATAGAGGTTCCCGATCTCTCTATTCGAGCTAGGTCTGGCGTGCCATCAAGAGAGATATGGTTATGTAGGTGGAGATCGGGACAACTAGAGGTGGCTAACGGCAGCAAAGGTCAGGATGGTGGAGAAGGCGGATGGAGGTGAAGGAGGAGGTAGAGACAGAGAGAAGAGAGAGATAGCGCCAAGAGAGAAAAAAAGATGGGGAGAAGGGGATGGAAAATGAATAAAAATGAGAGCAAAGGGCTACACGAGAAATTATACATATAATACGATTCTTTCGAAAAACGTTTATCCAAATCTGTTATTTTAACAAAATGTTTCTCTTGGTTGGTCAATTGCACAAATAAATATTGATTACGGAATATTGTGTAATTTCCTCAAAGAATTTGGTATCAGCAAACTCTGAAGGAAAAATTACACTTTTATTAGAAAAATAAATACTGAATTTGATAAATATCATCCAAGTTCCCAACTATAAAAAAACAGAAATCGTGAAACGTAATCTTAAAAATGTCATTGTCGTGAGAAATCGCTATACGCGAGAAATTGTTTTTTGTAAAAAAAAATAATTTCCTGCGAAAAAAATATTTGATTTTCTAGAAAGTCTATAATAGTCTTCAAATATCTACGGAAGTGTTCAAACGACAGTTCACAATTGTTTTATAAGAAATTTAATTTAATGATTTTTTGGTGTAATAATTTTTTAAACTTAAGCTGAATTATTTTTGTGTGCGTGGGTATATATATATTCAGTGTACAGGATATTTATAAAATTTAATTTATTTAATGGTAATTAATTTGGTGTACAAAAGTATACAAAGTTCTACAATAAGGTCTTCAAATGTGTACGCTATAGTTTACAAATCTCTACAAAGGTATACAAAAAGGTCTCCAAATGTGTATAAAGTTGATTTTTTACAAAATAAATGACTACTTTAAAGTATTTACAAAAACTAAGGACCTAAACGTAAAAACACAAGCTCCTAGGGTTTGGCAAGTGAAACCGATGTCGCCTTCTCAACAAAATACGATTTTTGCCACCGCTCTTTGATATGCACAAATCAAGCAAACCCTAGTTGGTTTTGTAGTTTCTATCAAACTTGTAGGACTGTTGACCTAATTTTGATAGAAAATCATAATTGAGAGGCGTTAGGGTTAGCGTCATCGTCACTCGTCCAACTGCAACCACTGTCGCCTCTTACAACAACAGAAACCAACGCTACCTCCTTAGCCAAGTGAAACCACTGCCGCCTTCTTCGTTCGCTATGTCTTTTGCAGCTCGATTGACACTAGCATTCACCTCCTCTTTCTCAATCACTGCCGAAGAGAAAACACATTTGTAGCAAATAGATTTGGACTGAGAAGATTTAGAGACCATGTTGGTTCATCTAGTAGTGCGCATAACAAAGCAAGAACAAAATTTTAAAAATAAAAAACAAAGTGTGACTTCTATTGTTAGAGAAAGAAATCGAAAAAAGAGAAGAAGCTTATCACATTCTTTTGACCACAACTCTTGATGTCATTCGTTTTCTTTTGTATCAAGGTCGTATAGCTTTCAAGGGACATAATGAGCCATCCAATTCACTAAATAGGGGAAATTTTCTAGAGTTGCTACACTGGTATAGCAAAATAATTGAAGGGGTTGGTAGTGTTGTTTTGAAGAATACCCCAAGCAACAATCAAATGACCTCTCCGCCAATTCAAAAGGATATGATTAATGCATGTGTTGTTGAAACCATATTTACAATATTATCTGACCTTAGGGATATGTTGTTTTCTATTATGATTGATGAGTCATGTGATTGCTCAGTGAAGGAGCAAATGGCTATTGTTATTAGATATATGAACAAGCACATGGAGGTAATATAAAGAATTTTAGCTTTGGTTTATGTGAGGAGACATCGACAATATGTTTGAAGGAGAGTATTGATTCTTTATTGTCCAAATATGGTTTATATTTACGAGATTGATTGGTCAGGGATACGATGTTGCGTCAAATATGCGAGGCAAGTTCAATGGTTTAAACTCACTTATATTGAATGAAAATCCTTATGCATGTCATGTCCATTGTGTGGGCCATTAACTTCCAATTGATAATTGTTGTTGTATGCAAGAAAAATCAATATACTTGTGAATTTTTTCAATTACCTTAGTATAGTTGTGAATATATGTCGATCATCCTAAAAAAAGGCAGATAAACTTCAACAAATAGAACATGATAGAAAGGTACAACGTATTGAGAATGGAGAAATCATTTTTGTTAGAGAAAAAAATCAAGAAGCCTCTTTGCGTAGACCATGTGATACTCGCTGGGGATCCCAATACACAACCATAGTTGTCCTCATTTGTGGCCTTCAGTGATAAAAGTTCTTGAAATGTGTTTGTTAATGGCACTGATATGGAGAGCTATGAGTTTGTCTTTGTTATGATATTGATAAAACATTTTTTAGGGATGACAAATCAATTATCACTAGTTTTACAAGAAAAGGACAAACACATTTTAAATGATATTAATCTGATCAGAGTTGTGAAAGATGACTTGCAAAATTTTAAAGAATATGGACGGGATGGTTTTGTGAAAGAAGTGGAGACGTTTTATTAGGCTAATGAAATTCCATTTATTAATATGGAAGATATCGTCCCAAGACGCACTCGCATAAAGTAAGATGGAAAAACCATCACTAACTATCATCATTATCATGTGGATTTTTTTTGCAAGGTAATTCAAATAGTTGTTGTTTTAATTTACTTATTCTTAATTAAATTTTGTTCATTACTTAATTGTAATTGCTTTTATCACAAGTTTAGGCTGTTAATTCAATCGCACAAGAGATGATGAGTCATTTTCTGAAGCAAGCACGGATTTATTTGATTGTATTGGATGTCTTGTTCTAAGGAATGGATTCTCTAACTTTGACGCTGATAAGCTTTTCTATCTTGTACTTATTTATCCAGAAGACTTCTCACATACCGATTGCACATTGATTTCACAGAAACTTCAAGATTGAATTGGCATTACTCCTACCAGTTGCTACCGTATCCGTTGAGAGAGTGTTTTCTACGATGAAAGTTGTCAAGAATGAATTGCAAAATAATATGGGAGATGAATGGTTAAGTGACAGCTTGGTGGTATTCGTTGAGAATGAGATATTTGCAACTATTGACAACGATTTTGAATCGTTTTCAAAATATGGATAGTCATAAGAATCAATTATCTCACACCACAAACATAAGTGTCACTTGAGTCGTACTCGTTATTATATTTTTAACTGTCTTTAATGTAATTTTATCGACTAAAATATCTGCATATTTTTATTATAAAAAAATTTATTTTAATCCATCCTAGAATCGACCCCACCTCCTTCGATTTCTAGCTCCGTCACTCACACCAACAAAGACCGGTCCGAGTACAATCCTACTAAAAGACATTTATGTTTATCTATAATGTCCACTATGCGGGGAAGCCATTGAAGCTGATTTTATATGTATTGGTTGATTATGTGGCTCATGATATCTGGTGTAGAACGGAGATGGGATGGTGGTGGTGGGTGTAAGAATATCGTGGAGTGGCTGGAGTTGATTTTTCGAAGGTGAAGCCGGATAAATAGGATGTCATTGATGCGGGGTGCCAGAGTGTTTGGCAATATAGAAATTTAGTTGTGTGAAGAGACAAGATCGATGAATATCCCTTTAAATGTGTTACGGTATTCCCTCGGCCTGATGAATGCTTGGAAACAATCCCAAATAAGTAAAAGGGGGAGTCTGCACCATCTTGTTGGAAGAACCAAGGTCATAATTGAATTTGATTGTCAGGTCAGTGTACTGGCTTTAAATTCATCTACGGATCTACATGATTGCCGTCAATTGTTGTTAACTCTTGCTAATGTCCGTGCGGAGTTTGTAAAGACATATGCGAATTTCGTGGCCCATTTACTTGGTAGAGTGTCAGATTTTATGTTTGGGGTTTATCACTACCAGTTTTTGTAAATTCTACTTTAGCATTTGATCTGGAATAAAACTTTCCTTGAGATAAAAAAAAAATGAGACATAAATATTAGGGAAAAACACACAAATACACTACAAAAAAGCCCAAAATTTCTCAAATGCAGCAACATTGAAAACCATTATAGAAATGAAAACACGAAAATGCAATTTCACAAATCCAGAATTTGACCACTTTTTGACTGAGTCAAAAAGTAGACAATGTGTTGACCATATACCAAAATGAGTACAAAACGAGAACAAACTATTCTCAGTATTTCAGATATGAAAATAAGTGCAAAACAAGAACAAAATGTTCTCAGTATTGCAGATATGAAAATGAGTACAAAAAGACAACAAATCGAGTACAAAATGAGAACAAACCGAGTATAAAGGAGCAAATGCATACAAAATTAGGTACAAATTGAGCACTTTGACTACTAGAAAAATGAGTGCAATCATAACAAATGCATACAAAATGAGTACAAGACAAAAAAAAAAAAGAGCACAAATTGAGTACAAGACAAAATAACTTTGAAAAAAAATTAATTTTTTTATTATTCATTAAAATTACGAGTAGAAAACGAGTACATTACCAACAAATGCTTACAAAAAGAATACAAAAATGAGTGTGAAGAGAAAATATTAAGAAATTATTTTTCATTAGTCATGTTATTTGGTAAAATTTTGAGTACAAAATGAGTACAACACCAAAAAAATGCTTACAAAATGGGTACAAAGTACAATACAAACAAATGCTTACAAAAAACGAGTACAACCTAAAATATTTTCAATTTCATTTAGTTGATATAATTTAGTTTATTTAGTTTTGAAACCCTAGTTGTTGCCTAGCAAAATAGATATATCGCCTTCCCTCCCTCACACACCATCATTGCCACCGTTGTCTTCTGTCACATAACCCTCACCTTCGCCGCCACCAAACACCCCCTTGGTCCCCTCGATCGGAAAAATCCATAAAACAAATCTAACAAAATCGCTTCAATCAATCAAAGAAACATTGGTTCAAACAGCGTGAAGACACTATTTTGAGTTTCATCCAAACAACATCGGTTCAAACCATGTCGATTTTGACACTGTCAATCAATGAAGGCAAGGGGAAAATGGAGACGTTGAAGATCGACGAAGGAAGACAAAAAAGTTAAAGAGAATGAGTGAGGCGAGAGAGAGAAGGGAAAAGGACAGAGAGAAGAGTGAGGCAGCGGCAGGGCAAGAGGTGACAAAGAGAGGAGCGTTAAAGATTGATAGAGGGAGACATAGAAGTTAGAGAGGAGTCAGATGGAGCGAAATAACGTGGGTAAGGTTAAAGAGAGAGAGAAAGAGCTGGATAGAGAGGAGAAGGAAAAGCATATATAGGCACGTTTGACACTCGTGATCGTTCTATTTAAAAAATTATAATGTCGGTTCATGTATTAGAAAAATTATAATACATGTTGTTTTATATCTAAAAGTGAAATGTAAAAAATAAAGAGGTGGTGTAATTTCCTCAAAATATTACAATCAAAGAACTTTGTTTTTGTTCATAAGGCCTCTTCAAAAATATCGTAACTGAAATTCTAGGCCCATCTCGATACGTTTTGACAAAGGGGATTTACATATTCACAGACTCTTGAATAAGAATTTACAGAATTACAACACCCAGTTTTGAAATTTCAACCCATACAATCCATAATTTCAAGCGCACAGTCCAACAAATAAAAATTACAAATACGCCAATTTATTTATATGTTATTTATATTTGTTTATATATTGTTTTATGTTTATATGTTGATCGAAGTTCATTGAATCTTATTTATAAACAATATATAAACAAATATAAACATAAAAATAATATATAAATATATATAAACAACATATAAACAAATATAAACAAGAGTTCATGAATTGAAAATTTATATCTATAAATTTAAAAATTATAATCGTACAGACAAAGTATTATAAAATTTAATTGTAATAAACATACGCAGCTCATACACAGCAAATTTTGCAAAGCTCCTATATGATGTAATTATTACTTTTGACAAACAACTCCCAAATACCCCAAAGCCACAGGCCCACAACCAACTGCTCATCAACGACCACGTAACTGGTTCAATGATTCAAAATTAATGCAACCCGGCATGTCGTTGCAGCATAAATGTCGTTTGTCTTAAAAATAACGCTAACTAGAAGTTGCCGCGAAGGAGCTTGTCTTCCTCACTTATATATACACAACGGATCTCTTTGTCATTATTGTCTTGTTTTTTATTTCTGATTAAAAAAAAAAAAGAGCAAGAGAATTCTCTTGTGTTATTGTTGGCCTGGAAACAATATGGCATTGCCGATGCCATTAGCAAAGCACGGGTTTTTGTTGGGCAAGAAGGAGGAAGAATTGTATGAAATCGTTGACGCCGCAATGTCAATTGCCGCTTGGAGGAATCCGAAAGAGTTCCTGTGTCGGAGGGATCGAATTGCCAAGAATCTGTTTTCTTTGCCAGAGGATGTAATCGGTTCTTGTTATCAGAAGAGTCATTGCACTATGGAGAGCAAGACTGGTTCTGACATCACAGAAGACTCTGTTCCCGAGAATTTGAACATTCTCGCTGATAATTCTACAAAGAAGGCTTCTAAGATTAAGCCATATGGATTTACGGCAACAAATTCCAAGAAGGATGGCAAGAAGATGGTTGATCAGAAATTTGAGGCCTCCAAAATTAATGAAGATAAGAAAAATACTGATGATTGGAATTTTGGGGCCTCAAAGGTTAAATCTTCTGAGTTTGTGACTACTAACGTTAAAAAGTATGTTAGCAACAATGATGGTCTTATTGAACAGAAGTTTGAGGCTTCGAAGAGGAATCTTGAGCGAAGGTATAGACAACTGGGAGAAGGTCGGAGAAAGACTAAAGTTATTGATTTTATGGAAATCAAGGACCTGCCAAAGACGACTAGAGATGTTAAACGTCCAAGGTTTCGTTGCTGAGTCGGTTTTCAATTTTCCTATGTAGCTAGATTGTTCGAATGTTTTGGATATTTCACGAAGTTGCAGGAAAGTCTGTAAATATCAAGTTTGGGACTTAACCTGAAGCAATTGAGATTTAACTTTTGTTGTGTATAACATTTTGATTACTTGGTCTTAAGTTTTTTTTTTTATTCTCTTTTTTCATCTTCTTTTTTGTTCTATTTCACTATTTTTTTTATATGAATATCAATTATTTGTTGGGCTAGTTTGTATCATTTTGTATATTTTGTATATTTCACTTTTGATATGTTTTGTATGTTTTAACTAATTTGAATACAATGTTAATTAATAATTTAATTAATTCATAAAAATATATGAAAAATAAATTCATAAAAAATTATTTTTTAATAAATAATTAAAAAATAATTAAATTTGTGTTTAGTTTGTGAAAAAATAATAATAGAAAATGTGATTTAAAAGGAATAATGAAAGAATATTTTTTAAAAAAATTAGAAATAGAGTTGTTATTTGGTTATAGATGCTGTATTTTTTATGAAAATTGCTGTAAATATAGAGTGATGAGTTGGAGATGATTTAAAACCCCTACTAAGCTTGGTAGCAACTTTTAGCGTTAGCAGGAGTTTCCTTTATGTATGGCCTTGCTGTCCTTTCTCCGCGTAATGGAAATTCTCCTTGAACAGAAGTGACATTAACATCCCCTTTTTTTTTACTGGTAAATTGACATCATAGATTTTTGACTGGATGTTAACATCATAGTTTGAGTTAGGATGTAAACATCTAACAATTTGTTGTTATGGAACTATTACGTTGTCTATGAGTTTGATTTTATTTAGACATTAAGAAAACAATATCTGTTATAATCTTAAGCAAGTTATGCTAGGAGTTTTTGTTAGAAAATTTTGACTATTGCTTGCTTTCTTAACATTGCATGTATGTGAATGAGTTTGAGGGTGTATCCAAGTGGATGTGCTCGTATATATGGCAGCTTTGAACGATTACCAAGAAAGAGGAACAAAATGCCTCTTTTTGGGTCAGGAGGGCCAAAATGCCTAATTGAGGTTTTCCCACTGGCGTTGTGCTTTGCCACGTTATAACATTGAATTCATTGCACAACAACATTCACGAGTTGCAAGGTAATTCGATTAAATGAAAGAATTTGGGGAAAGCTGAATTCTAAACATCTCAAAGTCGACTTTCCAAGACTACTATGTTAATCAAACTATTCCTAAAACTACCAAAGAGGAAATTAATTGCACAAATACCAGAATTTGGTTCCACGAGCAAGAAATTGATGAATTCTCATGAGATATATTGTGAGAAATAAAAGAAAATCAGCAGAAAAAGATATTGTTCGCTACCTTTTTTCCGGAGAGTGCAAAGACGATGCACATGTGGTGCACAAACAGTCCAAAATGTGTTAAAAATTAGTGCATTCTTAGTTTATTTGATTCAAATTTAGTATTAATTTAAACTAAATTAGCTTAGAGTTTTATTAATGTAAAATATGTGTAATCTAGTGCACCAACCATGCACAAATTGTGCATAAAAGAATTATGACCAACTTTAATTTTCAAGATTCACGGTTTTGGTTCGACAGTTCAAATGATTTTTTTTAAATATAGATTATTAATAAACAAATGTTACCGATAGTTTCGGTTTCAGTTCAATTCATATTATAAAATGTAAATATAGAAATTGCCTACTTAATAAATGGAACATTAAAGTTGAACTGGGAAGTAAATTATTGCCTTCAGCTACAACCTATGACTGTAAATGTCAAAAGGTTTAAAGTATAAAGTTTTTTATCAAGTGAAATCGGGGTAAAACTTATGTGGGTAAGAAGAATTGGCACACTGAAACTTGAAAGGACAAAAAATATTTATCGGAAAACCACAAGTGCAACAAATTTAAATTTGATAATCAGTTCCACAAGAACTAACCAATTCTGTAATCACTGTCATTAGTAGGGGATAGTTATGGGATAAAACTGCTAAAAGTATTGATAATAATTTAGGGGAATGATCAAGAAATATCCATAATCATATTGAGCCAAATATATGATGCATATCAAGAAATTAAGGACATTGGAAATTAAGTACGTACTTGCAAAAGTCTTCTAGCATATCTGCCTTCCATTATTCGAGCAAATGAAGATGCATGGGAAAATTTATTTCCCTCAAAGGCATGATAGGTATCTGGATGAGCATCTAAATGTACGACATCCACAGGGCCCCCAAGCTTTTCAGAGACTGCTCTTACTACAGGAAAAGATATTGAGTGGTCACCACCTAAAACTAATGGCAGCAGAGGATCCTGGAAAATAAATCAATGAAATTCATGAGAAAAACAGGTAGTAGTAAGAAAA
>CAODLS014642129.1:0-36888 GCA_948243855.1 Flueggea neowawraea | reverse complement strand
ACTGAACGCTGCATGGGATTTTCACAACTAGATCATTATCATAATCTTGGAACCAGTCAGATTAATGTTCCTACAAGTGCAGCTATAACATATCAAGATCGTATTTTTTTCTGGAAACACAAATGCTTCTTTGAATCAAAGCCAGACCCATAGTAGTTTCAAGAATCCTTGTTATCGTAAAAACAATGAAGTGTCTTTTTTTCTTTTTCTTTTTATGCACTGATACAGATCTGATGATAATATTTTTTATTAATTTTGTATATGATCATAGGTTGGATCGTATCATTTATTGATCTCTCGTGAACCTTTTGTGAGATCAAACGCTAACAAAACGCGAATTAGATGGACTCACGATCTTCACAAGCGATTTGTTGAATGCGTTGATCGACTTGGTGGCCCTGAAAGTAATCAAGATTAAGATAATTAGTTAATTAAATGTTTATATACTAATTAATTGTTTCTTTTTATTGACTCATATTTACTTGAATAAATCGAACTGTTTAACTCTTTTTATATGTAGAGGCTACACCGAAAGGAATCCTGAAGCTGATGGATGTTGATGGATTGACAATCTTCCATGTCAAAAGCCATTTGCAGGTTTTGATCTTCATTATCAATTATATCTCATGTGTATATGTTTTTATTGTCTTATTCTTAATTACAACAATTAATCGTTAATTGTCTACTTGTACATATGTTTCATTTCTTCTGATAGAAATATCGGATTGCTAGATACATTCCGAAATCAACAGAAGGTATATTCCTTTTCAATCCTCTTCTACTAGTATTAAATTGGTCTTCAAACTAGTTTCTTTTTGTACTCTTCTTATTCTTCTTGTTTCTAGACCATATGGTTGCTTTGAATTTTGCCACTAGTTTTTTGGCTTTATTTTCATGAATTGATTCACTGAATATATATATATATATATATATATATATAAAAAGAACAACACCTCATAGAATATGGCCTAATTCAAAAATATATTCATAAGAATTCACTCGAACTCTAATTCCTGGTTAAATTAAAGCTGCTAAATAAAGCTAATGAGGGCCTTCAATCAAAACACAAAGAAAAAAAAAAGAAAAATTAAATTATAGTTATTAAATTTAGTTTGTGAAATGGAAGCAAAATGAATTTAATTAATAGGACGTTAATCATCCTCTAACGGAGTAACTAGGGCGCATTTGATTTCTATTATAGTTATATATTTCAAGTTCATTTTGAATAATACCATATAACATACACAATAACAAAGACTATTTATACAACACCATAGAGTTGTTATATTTATATATGAAAGTTCCTTACTTTCATGAATTTTCACCCTTTCTCTATTGGATCTGTTGGGGCCAAACACACAATCAAACCCACAAAAAAATTAAATAATAGAGAAAAAGAGAAGAACACATGAATTTTTAATGTGGTTCGGTATCTCAATAGACCTACATCCACAAATTCCACTACAATAAGTATTACAATTTTTGGATGGAAAAAATTGTAAAAACCGTATCCACTCTCACAAACCCAAGCCCACACTCTCTAATTAATTAGCTTAGGATTTGTGATACAAAACACATAAGGCTCAATATCTATTTATAGGGGTGAAACCCTCCTCTCTTGTATTCCTAAGCAATGTGGGACAAATATATTTTCCAAACTCACTCCTAGACAATGTGGGATTCACTCCAAATCCTCTTCTACTTGATGTGGGATTTGGGAAGTTATCCCAACAAATCCTCCTTCTACTCAAATTCTCACATATCTCAACAGTTTCAGAAAACTGAAATCTCTTTGAAGTCTTCGTCTTTTTCGTTATACTGCTTTCATTGTTAAGGGAACATCCATCCAAATAATAAATATTTTTTCCCTTCTTTCTTCCTTGCAATACCAAGCTGTCACATCAAAACACCTTGCAGAAATCTTCATCACCAACATACTTGTACCCACGAGATGTAAATTCACCCAAATAAATTATATTGGCTTTTGCAGTGGGCACAAATTTCACATCAGCAAGTGTTTTGACAACACCATTATGGAGCTTCAGGCGAACTCTTCCAACGCCTTTGATCTTCAACTTTTGTTTGCTCGTAGTGTGGATGTAGTCAAAATCTTCTTCTTTCTGCAAAGTGTCAAAGCAATCTCGATCTCTACAAATATACGTATCAGTAGCAGAATCTAACACCCAACTAGAATGATCTTCAAGAAGATCATTAGCAGTAATCAACAATACCTCACTATAATCTTCAACCACATTAATTGAAGAATCGCTAACTTTCTGCTTACCTTTCATCATTCCTTATAGGCTCTTCAAGTCTTGCTTGAACTATGGACAGCGAGATTGCATGTGACCAGTTTCTCTACACATAAGGCTCAATGCCTATTTATAGGGGTGAAACCCTCCTCCCTTATATTCCTAAGCAATGTGGGATTCACTCCAAATCCTCTCCTACTTGATGTGGGATTTGGGGATTTATCTCAATAGAATCAACTTAGTTGAATTAATAGAAGAGTGGTATCACTCATTCGTGGGTTTAGCCTAGCTGATTTGGCATACTAATAATTTTTTTCCTTAATAAAAAAACCGATCACTTACTTGATACATTGCTATAATTTATATTTACAAATTATATAAATTGTAAATCATAAAAAATATTTTATGTCCTAAATTATAGATAATATATTCAAGTATTAATATATATCCTAATGTAAATATATTTGGAAAAGATTTTCTAATATCAATTTTGTACAATATCTCACATTAGTTGTGTAACAAAAACTGCCCATAACTCCATCTCAACATGTTAGCAAGCCTAATCTAGAGTGACTGATTCCTAGCTAAGTCAGTTGAAGCAACAAGCCTAATATGCACTCTTACCCATTAGATTGTTTATAACTCCATCTCAACATGTTAGAAGCATAATCTAGAGCATCAACAGCGGTTAGATTGCCAAAATGTGATGTTCATGCCACTTCAGTGATTCATTAAACCCTTGTTTATTAGATTATCTCTTAAGATTGATTATACTCTCACTATATTGTAATATGAGACCTACAATCATTCCACACATTTAAATTTGAAATTATATTAGAATATAATGAAAATATAATCATTGTTGGGAGATAGTCTGATGGATAATAATTTGATAAATTACTGAGGTTGAATGAATATTAGACACTTTTACAGTATATCCATTGTTGATGCCTTAAATTACTGCTATATTAGCCTTTAATAGTCAGTTTGGACAAAAAACCTAACATGTATTAATTAAATTTGAAACGCTTTAAAATATAAAGCTTTTTTTAAGTCAAAATTTTATTGAAATAATCAAGCCACATAATAAGTGACTTAGCAAAACATAAAAAAAAAATCTTCAACTCAAAATGATTTTGCATACTCAAGGCTACAACATTAAGAGAGTAGAAAACATTGTTTAATATTTACATCCAATTCCAAAAAGTTGTAGCATGGAAACATCTAAACACATCATTTTCTCTATAAAGAGAACTCCTGTCAATATATTTTAACTAGAACACTACCTAACTAATATACCTATATGAACAAGCTCATTGCTACATGTTGAAGTCCATGAAAAAGTTCTTCGATTTCTGGTCTTCTATAGCTCCTATGACATAAACTATGTTAGCAAAGCAAGTGTGAATTGTTAAGAATCGCACATTGGAGAGTTGTGATGTGTATGGAGGACTTATAAGTGGTATGGACTCACAACCTATTGTCTTAAGATTTTGGGTAAAAATGTGGTGTTAGACACACTTGTGTGCTCCTTTACTAAACTCATGCACGAGGCAGATCTCCCCAAGACTCCTCGGGTCCCAACAAGCTAAAACTGCCAAAAACAAAAGTCCGTGCATATATTTATTATGAAATAAAAGCTTATGCTGAAATTGAAATAAAAAGATGTCATAATCCATGCTAAAATAACCTATTAGGCCATTAACTTTATCCCAATATGTTATTTACTATCTAGCAAACATGATCTTTTTTCTTTGACTTGATAAATCACCGCTGCTATGTGTTCCATTTTCAGGAAAGCATGTTGATGACAGTGAGAGAACTCTTAGAAATGCAACAACTCGACTTCCTCCTAGAACGTAAGTAGTGTGATATGCATTAGCTTTTGCATTAAGGGAATTGCTAAATGGTACCAGTATCGGATTTCCTTTTTGGAGAAAAAGTAATTACTTTATATATTTCTAGATTAATTATTATTGTTCAGGTAGTTAAAATATAAATAAATGAATAATGACATTTTTTTTTCAGATGCTGTGTAATTGCTAGATCTCTTATATGATCAGATCATATCATGGTATTTTGGAATAGATATGCATGGTCATTTTTTCCTATGTATTTGATAGGTTGGATTACACTTTGAAATCTCCTTTCTCAAGTTTATAAGATTTTTTTTTCAGATTTTTCTATACCTTTTGGATCTAGAAGAATAAAATTTCAAGAATAATGACTTATCACAAAAAAAAAATCATTGTTTCTTACAATTTTCTGGTGTCATTCAAATCATATTACCCTTTTCTATAATTTTCTGGTGATAAAAAATAGAACATAAAATAAAATAGTTGCTTAAAACTAACTAATAATTAGTTGATGAATATAATGTATGCATGATTCACAGAGGCGTACAAATTACTGAAACATTGCGTCTGCAACTAGACGTTCAGAAACGCCTGCATGAACAATTGGAGGTTCTTGCTCTCTTCACAATTCTTTTTTTTTTTAATCTTCTTTTTCGCTGTTTAACTGTTTTTGACTTTTATTGTCTTCATATTTGTATATACGGTTCATTCAGATTCAGAGAAATTTACAATTATGAATCGAGGACCAAGGGAAGCAGTTGAAGCAAATGCTGGACCAGCAACTAAAAACAAACGTCAAACTTTCTGATCATACCAATAACTCAGTCGACGACCATTTCATTTCATCAAACGACCGCAGTGATCATACATGATGGACTAATAATTATATGAATAGCCTCAAATCAAGTAACAATCCGTATACTATAAGTCCACACGCATGCTCTTGTTCCAGGCTCTTTCTATCATCAAAGGTTAATTTGTAGGAGATACGTGTGTGAAACCTAGGATCCGATTTTTATTTTATCTTTTTTGTTTGATAGAGTACTTTCATTAATATTCTTTTATGGAGGATATATATTAACAAATAAAACAAAGGAACACAACTTTGGAAGAGAGAGCAAATTTTATTTATGTTTATGATACGTTTGTTTACAATTTTGGTTTTTGTAGATCCTAATGTTAAATAATCTCCTTATCTTTTTCGTTGCCAGATCAACCTAGCTAACTTAAATAAAAAAATAAAAAAAAATTGTAACTCAAATCATTAGTATTTTTTTTCCTTTTTATGTTTTAGATAAATAAAATTTCAAGAAAATCGACTTATAAAAAATTCTGAAATATTGAATAGATTGCTCCAACATGTATTGCGAAATATTAATGCCGGGGCGCAGATATACAACCCTTGCGAGTGTTTTAAACTTTCAGGCAATCAATGAATGAAACCTCAAGCTTGCGATTATAAAATGTGTGAAAGTACTGGTCCAGAGTGACAGTCTTGTAGAGAGGTCGACTTCCAGACATGTTTACTGCTTGCTTGGCAGGACCAATTTTGAGAGATGAGTTGGGATAGCAGAAGGTAACAATGGAAAATCTCTCTTTTGATCTGTTCACTACTGCTCTGTGATCTGGTGCTTTGTATTTTCCATTGCTAATTATCTGCAACATTGGCCAAACTATGAATTAATTAACTAATAATAGTTATAGACATTTAAGCTAATTCGAGTGGTTGGATGTTACATTTTTTTTACCTCCGTAATTTGGCCAGTGTTTACGACAATGGCACCATCAACAGGTTGAACAAACACCCATTGGCCATCCTTAAGAACCTGAAGTCCCGACACGTCGCCACAGTCGAGCAAGAGAGTGATAGCAGACATGTCTGCGTGGGGAATCATCCCAATAACTCTATCAGGTTGAGGACAAGGAGGGTAGCAATTAAATCTAACATCGTAAGTTCCTTCTTCATAAGCCTTGCAGAGTTCTTCAGTCTCATCTACGTCAAGATCAAGCCCCTGCGCCATGAATCTTGATAAAGAAACTGCAACCTGTTTTATCTCCTCTGAATATGTCTCCAATGTTTCCCTGCAAATCACAAGATAAGGAAAATGTCGATTTGGAGAATGATTGCACTGAATGGATACCTGAACTTTGGAGGCTTGTCTGGCCAAGATTGTAATTTCCTTTTATGCAGAGGAAGAGCTTTGAGAAAGATCATGTCATTCCAGTCAAGCTTTTGTTCTTCAGAGCTTACAAATGCTTGGCCATATCCTTCAAGACATCCCGGTTCCTGCGCCCAATGCTTCTTCTCTTGTATTGGTAGGTCGAAGAATTCTCGAGCTTGCTTTCTAATATTCTCCAGTGATTCGTCCGATATGCCGTGACTTATTATCTGCAAAAAGGGCAAAAAAAAAAAACAATCATTCCTTTCACATTTAGTTTTTTCCTAAAGAGAATTTTTGTTTGCATATGATCTTGTCATGATTCGCACACTGATTAGGAATTGAGACCAAAGATATCTTATAAGTACTTTTTCCTCTTAACTCATCGAAACATATTTTAAAGACAAAACCATGCCCTTTCATGGTCCACAACAATAAGTAATTGGAATATTGTAAAAAATGTCCTCGTGTTTACCTGAAACAGACCCCATTCTTTGCAAGTCGAATGAAGCTTTTGAAGCTCTACATCATGGGATTCAGGGTTTGCGAGGTTGTTCATGTCGATCAACGGGACACGAAGTGACTCATCAGAGTGGAAGGTAACAGTTTCATCTCTGATGTACCGAGATGGCACTGTCTCCAGTTGTTGCATTGCAATTTCTTGTACACTTGGTACAGGTAGCGACCATTCAATGTTCTGTTCTTGTTTCTCAGCCATTTCTTGCACCTCCACATGTGATATCAACAAATTACTATTTGGTGAGACACGATGGTATCTATATTACATATGATGAAGCTGTGTGTGCTTATGATTATTATTTTTTATATATAGTTTTGCTTATGATTATTTAATTAGGCATTCCTAATTAATAGGGTTGTCAATTTCTAACACGATAACACGATTTTGTGAGACGACACAACACCATTGACATAAATTCAATTTTTGTAATTTTTATATCTTGTATAATAATTTGTGATATACAAATGATATGACACGATTACGATACGATAACACAAATTGATACCCCTAATAATTAATCATAATATATACAAGTATGTGTTATCAAGAATCAGTTCATGAACTTTTAAGTGCCTCAAGATATTGATATAAACATGCTTATTAAATAAGTGATATAGTTATAAACATAGCTTAATAAGTAAAAACATCCCAACCTTTACAATTTGTATCAAAAGAAATACACGTGGCAAAAAATGCACACATCATTAGCATGAGTGCCTGGTCAATAAACCACGTCAGCACTTGACGAAAAATTCTGACATAGCTAAGCAACTGTTGAGCACATTTGAAACAACCTTTAAAGATCATGGTATATGATGACATTTTTAATAGAATTGGTCTTTTTTTAACACACAAAGTGCAAAAATCAGAATATTTTTACCATTTAAACCTATAAACATTTTCTTATAAGTTTTCTTCTGTAAAAATTCATAGAAATGCTCAGTTCATGTAACTTTTGTTAATATACGCAGTGGAAATAGTGAGAATTCAAAACTCTGACTGTGGCAATTAACTTTCCAAGAACTATATCAATCAAAAAGCTTACACTGTTAAGATGATATTGAGATATGATTTAAAACACATTTCACTAGAGTTAGATGGAAACAAAAATTTAAATTATTTTATAGTGGTCTTAATAATTGAATGCAATGAATGCCTTTTTGACAGCGTTATGCACATGCGGCCACCGGTGTAGTGTATGATGTATTGATATAATATTCTCGCAATTCTATCTTCGAGCTACTTTTTCTCTTTTTGCCAAAACCTAGCATTTGATGTTTTTTGTTAAAAGATTGAATCCAACTTATGTAAATTTGGTTTTTTTCCCGAATATTTTGAAATATTGAACCTAATATGATATCAAATTAACATAAATATCCAGAAAAGGACTTTAGGATGAAATAATACCACTACGATCTAGAAATAACATAATTCAATGAAAGAAAATAACCAGTCAAAAGAAATGATTTACAGACTATAGCTTATTTCAGGAATTTAATAAGGAAATTATACCAAGATACCATATCTTATTTCAGACTATAGCTTAGAAATACTATTCAAGCATATACAAATTAATTAATAAATATAATTTAAAAGAAAATATAATTCTCACCTGAAAAATCAGCAGTACTTCATCATCTAAGGAGCTCGGTTCTGGTTGTGGAGACGATCAATCCAAGTTGATTTATGTGAGAACTGATGATGATGGGCGAAAGAAGATATATATATATATAGTAGGAGGTGGAAGATTGAAGAGAAATAAGGAGATAAATAATATAATAGCCCCAAAACAAATTGGGTAAGTACATAATTGGTTCATCCCTGAGGTCTGGCTTAATATACAATCAGTCCTTGGTTTTGTAAAACTATGATAGTGCATCCCTTTTATTTCAATCACAAAATCAATTTTATCCCTCCAAAAGTTACCAATCAGAAATTTGTTAGAAATGTTACAATGGTTAAAGAAAGAATTTTTTGGACCAAAATGATAGGATTCAAAGATGTAAGTAGCGGTAAAACATACACAATAAAATCACAAAGAGTGCGGTAAAATACCTCTTGCAATTGTTCATCGATCATAAAATCCAAGTCTGGATTCTTGGCATTACAGTAAGGCATTGAAGACCTGAGTGATTTTGGAAATGCTGGCAAAAATTAAAGGATGGCGTTTCAGGGCTAATTTAGACAATTGGAAGGTCATAAACGTGGCTTATTGAGGAAGAAATCTAAGAACTATTAGGAAGGACAATTTTAGAACATTGTTGGGCAATTTTTGGATTAGGTTACAAGTTGCTATTACTTATAAATTAGTGGGCAGCCGCATATGGGGTTCTTATTCCTCCATTCGGCAAACAACAAAATTTTTCTTGTTTGTGTTCTTCTTTACATTATGTGTAACTAAACTTTTTTTTAGTTAAGGTATAATTGAAGTAGATATTTAATTAATCGTGAGGTTTTATTCTTTCCAGTTATTTACTGTTTATGCATTTATTTTATTTTTGTACTTGAATGTCTATTATTTTGTTGATTGAATTGATTATGGCCACATCGAATTAGTTAATAGAATAATAAC
Source organism: Flueggea neowawraea (assembly GCA_948243855.1). Lineage (NCBI taxonomy): Eukaryota > Viridiplantae > Streptophyta > Magnoliopsida > Malpighiales > Phyllanthaceae > Flueggea > Flueggea neowawraea. The sequence continues at coordinate 27,529 of CAODLS014642129.1, read as the reverse complement.
AACCAGCTAGATTTGTAGATCTGTGATTGCGTATTTAACAAAAGTGGTAAGTTAATGTTATTGTTATAATAACGAGCTTCGACTATCATTAACTTAATAGAATAATCTTACTTGAATGAACTGTGACGTCCGTGTTTGTTGACTTGGGTAGGGTCTTTATAATTTTTAATGCAACAGGTAAATTGAATTCGGTAGGGCGTCCCGGGAATTTTTTATTGGTTAGCGAAGTAGTTTGCAGGGTATCCCGGAACTACCGAAATATTAAGTAAAGATTGGTTACTGAGTGCATCACATGTAACTATAACTTGCATGTCTGAACAATACTGATTTATTTTTTGTTACCTGTGATCGATTAACAAAGTGAGACGAAGATGTACATTGGCTAGGCTTTCTTGATATTTATTTCTTCCTTAATAATTCTACATTCTTGATTTATTTAATTGTTCTGTTCGATTGCTCTGTTTGTTTGCTTTACAACCAAATCATATTTTTATTTTAATTATTCTTTCTGCAATTAGGTAAATTTTTATCAGCCTCTGTAGATTCAACATTGCTACTCATTGCTTCAAATATTAATTATTTTGGGATTTAGAGTAGGAATTAATTTTCTGGTTTCAACAACCATCAAATTTTGGCGTCGTTGCCTCGGACTGTATCAAAAAATTTGTTTTGTCTGATTGCTTTACTACTTATTCTTCTTGTTAGTTTGTATGCGTTCTTCTTTAGTAGGTGAACTCAAATTCAATCTCAAAATTGAAAATACAGCAAAGAGACTGCGAAAAGAAGCAAAGTTGCGTAAGGCATAACCTTCTTCTCCAGCGTTAGCCCTACCAGACACACTTGCAAAGATATTTGATTCTTCAGTCGACACTGATATAGCTGACAATAACGCTCCACACGTTGTTCCATATGTTGCTCTACCTATTGCTCTAGCAAAACAAACTTTGGGAGAGTTGGTTGCCCCCACCTGTTGTTCACCAGCCACTCTGTATTCAATATCATTCGTTGTGTGTTCCATTCGAACTAAAGTCTGGGTTGATTCAGCTTTTACCTAAGTTTCATGGTTTAGAGAATGGAGACTCAAACAAACACTTGAAAAAGTTTCACATTGTATGTTCTAGCTTGATGCCCCAAGGAATCTCAAAAGATCAAATCAAATTGCGAGCCTTTCCATTCTCTTTGGCTGATAGAGAAAAAGATTGGTTATTTTACTTATCTCCTATTGAAGTTGATACTTGGGCAAATATGGTTTAGTTATTTCTCAAGAGGTTTTTCCTGCATCTAGAGCTGCTAACTTGAGGAGAGAAATATGCAGCATTAAACAACAGGATTCAGAGACCTTATATGAGTATTGAGAATGGTTTAAGAGATTGTGTGCTAGCTACTCGCAACATGGAATTTCTGAGCAGTTATTAATTCAGAATTTTTATGATTGATTACTTCTGTTAGATAAGAGGATGATAGATGCAGCTAGTGGAGGCGTCATTATCAGTAAAACACCGAGGGAATCTCAAGATCTTATTTCAGTTATGGATTCAAATTCTCAACAATTCAGTACAAAGTCAAAACTCACTTTGAGCCAAGTAAATGATGTAACTGTAAAATCCTCTAATACTAGAATTGATGAGATTGCCACTTTATTGCACCAAACTATCTCTGTAGTGATAAATTGGCCATCAATCAAGGACAACAGCCACTGAAAGCTCAAGTATGTGGAATATGTGGTGGACAAGGGCACTTTACTGATTCATGTCCTTCATTGCAAGATGAAGATAGCTGGGCTCAACTCAATGCTGTAAATAATTTTGGTGGGCAACATCAGAGACGGTATGATCCTTACTCGAATACGTACAATCAAAGGTGGAGTGACCATTCGAATTTCAAGTATGAGAATGGGTCACAACATGATAACTATAAGCAAAGTTAGCCACACCACAATACTCAATCCAACAATAGTGGAGCATCTTTGGAAGACTTGGAGAAATTTTTGGTGACAATAACTCAAGAAATAAAGCAAGAAAATCAACAATTTTCAGTTGCAAGCAAAGGATGACATTCAAGACTTGCGAAATCAATTTAACCAACTTGTTATCTCAGTGAACAAACTGGAAAATCAAGGTAAATTGCCATCACAACCCACTGTGAATCTGAGACAAAAGGCCAATGCAATTGTCCTGTGCAGTGGAAAGGATACATCTGGTGGTGATGAAAACATGCATCTCGTCAAGACCTTGACATAATAGGTAATACACAGAAAGAGGTTGCAAAAAGAAGATCCTCAACAACAAACAATGACCATAAACCCAGAAAACCCACCTTTTCCTCATCGATTGGTCAAGAAAAAGAAGGGGGAATATGACAAAGAGATCTTAAAAATGTTTCAGAAGATGGAAATTAATATTCCATTATTCATAGCAATCAAACAAGTTCCCAAGTATGCTCGATTCCTTAAAGAATTATACTAATAAGCCAAAACTATAGGGGAACGAGCTAATTCCTATTGGAGAAACATTTTCAGCTCTTCCATAGAGGAAATTTCATGTTAAAGAAAAGGACCAGGTATGTTTTCTATACCTTGTAAAATAGGGAATGTGTGTTTTGTGCAAGCTATGTGTGACTTAGGTGCATCAATAAATGTTATGAGAATATCTGTATATTCCTATTTGAATGTTAGACCTCTAAAGCATAACAATGTGGTGTTAACCCTTGTTGATAGATCTAATATTTTTCTTTATGGTCTCCTTAAGGATGTATTAGTCCAAATAGAAGATTTGGTGTTTCATATTGATTTTTATGTTCTTGATATGGAGGGAGATGGTGCACTAAATTCTGATTTTTTGATCTTAGGTAGACCATTCTTGAAAACAGTTAGAACAAAAATTGATGTCCATTATGATACACTTTCAATGGAGTTTGATGGTGTTGTTGTAAAGTTTAACATAAATGACACCATCAAATGTCTTATAGACTACTCATGCATTTATGCAATTGATTCTACTAAGCCACAAACCGAGAAGAAGGTCCAATTTTCTTTTGGTGATCAATTGCAAGATGTTGGTGGAATCATGGGGAAGAGGAATAAGCAACTGAAAGAAGCCGATAGTTTGGGTGATTCACGTTAAGTCCTTGACATGATCAAGAAAACAACAACAAAGGCTCCAAAGATAAAGATCTATGTATTTGATACAATTGAGCATGAGTCTAGATCTATTAAGTTCCTGAAAGAATTTTGCTCCAAGAAAAAGAATGCAAAAAATGGGCTTACGGTGTATGTTCAAAAAAACAATTCGGCCATAATTCATAAGACATTGCCACCAAAGAAGAAATGTCTAAAAGCGAAGATAATGACGACACTACCTTAAAGAAAGAAGTGGTGCACATCAATATTGAGAAATGATGAAGATTCAAATTCGTCCAACTAATAAGACGTTAAAGAAGTGCTTCTTGATAGGCAACCCAAGCTAATTTTTGTCTTAGTTATTTTATTTCATTGTTTATTTTCAATTTGTAATTTATTTTTGCTTCTTTCTCACTTTTGTTTCAATATTAATTTTTCTTTCCTGATGACTAATCCTTTGTGTGCCAAGTGTTTCTTGTTTTAGTGGCTATGTTTCAATGTTTGGAGAAGATTTTTGCGTAATTTTTCATGTTTAAAGCCTCCACCACAGTAACCCTTTCATTGATTATCCCCAGAGAAGCTTTTCTTTTATCCCTACTCTTTTTCTTACTATTGTTTTTAACATTTGAGACAATATTAAGTTTAAGTGTGGGGAGGGATTTATTTGCATTTTGTTCATTTATTTTTTGCATTTAATTGTGACGTTTTGTTTCTGTTTTTACTTTGTCTTGGTGCTTTTAATCACATTCATTTACATTTTGTTTTTACTATGAGGCCATGACATAACTTGTTATGTGCATATAGGTTTAGATTTGCATGAACATTGTGTTGCATTTGTCTTGTATGTGAACTAATGTTTGTTCAAAAGCTTTGATATTTTGGTTTTCGAAAAATTTTCAAGACTTCATTGAAATCGTTTGAAAACCCATTCACTTGGGTTTCTTTTTGGCTTAAATTTAAGATTGAACAACCCTCGATAATATATTCAAAGGAGTAGCAACTTCACACACAACACTGTGCGAAATTTGAGACAAAAAGATACACATTACACGTACTCTATTTTTATTTGTCGTGTGAATTAGTTAACTTTAATAGAACACTAATGTGGCTTAATATGAGATGCTTTTTTAAACCGTTTTTATTTTTGAACCGAAATATTGGGATAAAGAGAGACATTGTTTGTTTAACCCCTTGTTTTATCCTTTTTTTTTGTTCATCTACCCTTCTAAATTAATCCTTAGAAAACCCCTTTTGAGACTTGGCATTTTCTTTGTTTGAACCCGGTTAAACCGTATCTATTCTTCTTTGTTCAATTTCTACAGTTGCACCCTAAGTTGAGAGTATTTATTAGCTATACATGCCAATATTTGTTTTGATTGTTGATATTATGTATGATGGATAAATTGTCACGTTTTGGATGTGATTTGAGCTTATGTTGTTAAATTCACAATGCTACCCAGATTTTATATTTATGTTGTATTTATGCAAATGTCGTTGCACGTATCAAAAAAAAAAGAAAAAATAAAACAAAAAAAATATGCGAAAAGGAAGAGAGAAGCAACGATGAAATGGAAAGTTTGTTATGGGCAGCCTTGTGAAAACAGTAGATCTAATTTGGTATAGACGTGAATTTTATGCTTGGAAGCATTAACAATATGTATTATTGAATTGGCATGTATTGGCTTGTTTTGTCATTGTTTCTCTCAACTTATTTACCCCTTTTTTTGTAGCCTCATTACAAGCCTATAAAAGTCCTCTTTGATTGGTGGATTAATTCATGTATTTTACTTTGGTGGAGATTCGACTGATTATCAAGCCTTGGAAAGAGCTATTATGGTTGACTCGAGTGTGCCAAGGAGTTTAAAGTTCTCCCAAACCAAGAATTAAAAGTGATTGAATAAGAATTGCACTCAAGAAATCAAACTTCTTAATCAAATAGTTTGGAATGATCAAGGGGCCTCAAATCATTCACTATGGGTCTTTGTTTCTTTAAGAACAATAGCAAGATCACAATGCCAAAACTTGTAAAGAAATGATAAAAACAATTGTTGAGGACACTAGAATTGATAAATGAATATTTGGGACATTGATGAACACCAAAGACGGTGAAAAAATAAAAGAGAACAATGACTGAGGACACTAAAAATAGCAGAGTTTGAGACTCATGTTTTTGTAAAAGGTTGATTTGAGTGTGATATTGAAGCTCCTTTTTCTTGTGTCCTCTGCATTTATTTATATTGTTTTAGTGTGAACCTCAACTTTCTTCTAGGGAGGATGCTTTTGATTTCATCATTCAATCTCAATTCCGTTGATTACTCTTTGGATTTCTCTATTGTATCCTTCCTTCTTAGTGTCTGATTTATACAATCTGTCCTCCTGCTTTCCTTCTTTGTCACCAAATTTGTGGCAATCAAATAATTGCCCCCATTCTCTATTGTCCTCAGTCATTGTTTGGCAAGACTTACTATGCACAACAAATGGTTTCCTTTTTTGGTGTCCCCGACCTGGCTTTGCTGTCCTTCAAGAAAATTGACTCTCATTTCTTGTCCCTGATTTGTAGTAATTTCACACTGGGTTTCCTTATGTTGTCATCCAATGAATTTGTAAAATTCTACCGTAAACAGTATGTGTGTAGAGAGTTGTGTTCCCCCTCTTTCTTTGGTCATTTTCTCTTTCTTATTGCCATGCGTGCGTACACACACTTGATACACGTATACAAATATACTTAATTCGTCTAATTGTAGTGTTTAAAAGAATTTATTTGAGTGGCTCATAAATTAAATTTCCCTATGTATCGATTTTTTGGAGGAAAATAGAGCAAAAGACTCGAAACAAGGAAGAAAAGACGAAAATGGCATTTCTGCCAGCACAGGGACAAAACTGCAATTTTTTAGATTGCACAAATCCTAGGCTGGACAAGAATTGGATTTGGGACCCGTGCAATCTCTGGAACTTTTCTTTGGACTTGTTTGGTAACTAGCAATATATAGTATATTGTGTAGGTTTAATAATAATTAATTGTAAGTGAATCGTAAAAAAGTAGAGTAATAGTACGTTTTTTTCGTAAAATTAGCTATACAAAAATACAACATATACTATATACTATGGGGTGCCAATTAAACCCTTTACTTTTGGAATGGATGTCGAATGTCCAAGGCCAGACATGGAATGGACCCAATGGACTTTGCTCGATTTCCTTTATTTTGCATCTGATTTTAATGTTTTAGAGAAGGTTTTAAAAGCGAGATATAAATAGAACTTGAAAGACCCTTAGAGAGGACTTTTGACAGTCAGAAACGACAATTTGGCAAGAGCGAAGGAGGAGATAATGTAGAATAAACACAACAGAGTATAGATTTCTTTACTCTCTTCTCATGTTCTTTTGGAATTTTAGTTTTAAATTGATTATGTCTTCTACTATTACTTTGAAGAACTAAACCCCAAGCTAAGGTTAGGGATGTATTCTAGCTTGGGGGATTGATTATTGTTTTGGATGATTGTTTAATTCATTCCTTTCGAATTTCATTGCTATTTCTATGATTGGCCACCATAGATTCAAAGCTTAGGGATCTATGTGATGAACTGACGAGTGAAACATAATATGTGTACCAAAGGAATGAACATGTCTAATCTAGAATAGACATATTGTTAGAATAGGCATGATAAAAATAAATTGGTTAAGCTCAGTTGTTTAGTTAGTTGAATGACATATCGACGATAATCGTCCTCTAATTAAATAGGCTTGCGTGTCGCGACGAAGAATGAAGATATTTAAGTGCAATTGTTATTTAAACATATTTCATAAACCATAATCGATACCTGCTAAGTGAAACCCCGTATCTCTAGTGCATTCACCTGATTGATTGTCGATTGTCTGCTTTACTGCTTTCATTTACTTTTGCAATTCTTAGTTATTCTAATCAATACGATATTTGTATTTACTTTTCTGAAACTGCTGGAACTGAGAACAATTTTTGTCCCTATGGATTCGACACTTAAAATACTCTGGATAATTTATTACTACGATCGGCTCTGTACATTTACATAAGTCATTGATCAACACTCTTCAAGTCTTGCACACTTGTCTTCATGCACATATATAGTGCATTAACAGTTTCGCCAATATCCGTTACAAATCCATGGTCAAACAAGGAAATTTAATGTACTTCAATGTATCAGTGTATACACTTATTGAGCATTGTGACCAAATTATTCCAGGTTTTCCAATATATAGAGACATGTAAGACATCTATTATTAAATTATGAATGGCAATATGCATTAGACTTTGAGGGAGTCAATGAAAGAAGCTTCAAGCTTGCGATTGAAGAAGGCATGGAAATATTGGTCCATAGTCACAGTCTTGAAAATGGCTTCACTTCCTGTCTTGACAAGTAATTGCTTCGCAGGACCGATGTTGACGGAAGAGTTTGGATAGCAAAAACTCACTATTGAAATCCTCTCTTTGGAGTTGTTCACCACTGCTCTGTGATCCGGTGCTTTATATGTGCCATTGCTCATTATCTGCATTATCAATCATGTGGTGACTTCACTTAATTCACTCTTTTCATTATATGTGCTAATTAATAGTTTAATACATTCACTACAAGAAATTTACCTGTAATATCGAGTTATGATGATTTAGCTCTTCCAAAAATTACTCTCTAGATAACTTAATGCTCATGAAATTATTTTTATTATATATTGTACGTGCTTCACTTATTTTCAAATACAATACTAGAGTACTAAACTCCAATTCGTTTTTTAGTAAAAATAAATAAAATGATTTATAAAAAATACTAAATTAACACATATTTAAATGTGAGTTTGAAGATAACAAGTCCTATTATTAGAATTAAGTTTTCTCAACTCAAACTAGCAACAACTATTAGTTCAATAACAACTATGCTTGAGCAGACTTTACACATACGAAATAGTATGAGTTTTATTTTGGAAAATTGCAATAAAATGAAAATAAAAAAATCGTCTAATTTCCGACCTCGATCTTTTACTCAAAAATAAGTTTTATCATATGTACCTAAATTAGCAAATAATAATAGGAGTTTATAAGCGGGGAGAAATATGAATGCTTTTAATATGAAAAAATGATTATCCACTCTTTCTAAAAGAAAATATATAACGAGTATATATGACAAGCAAAATGACATCGAATTATTCCAGAAAATATTTTATTATTGAAAAGCTTACTTAGTGGAAATAAATTACCTGAGTAATGTTGCCAATGTTGACGACCAAGGCACCATGGATGGGTTGAACAGAGACCCAGTGACCATCCTTGAGAACCTGAAGGCCAGGTATTTCACCACAATCAAGCAAAAGAGTGATGCCGGAGATGTCTTGATGTGGTTTACACCCAAGCACTCGTTCAGGCTGAGGACAAGCCGGATAGCAGTTCATTCTGACTTCGAGTAAACCTTCTTCGTAGGCTTTGCACAATTCTTGAGCCACATCCAGCTCCAGCCCCAACCCTTCTGCCATGAATCTTGTTAATGATACCGCAACCTTCCTTACCTCCTCCGAATATCTCTCCAATGTTTCCCTGATGTGCACATAAATATATATTTTTGAAAAGAAAATTATTGTTTTTTAAATCACGAGGTATCCAGGCTCCATGTCCGTTTTACGGTGCATGTCAGCATGACTAACCGTTCGCTCCACGAAACACTGGAACTACCTCAAGGAGATTTTGCGATTTGGAAAATCTGAACCTAAGACTTTTGTGCAAGTTCTTAAACTCCCAAAGAAGCTCACTACCCGTTGAGCTACCCGTAGAGATCAAATAATTATTTTTATAAGTAACGATAGTTTGATATAACCTGAAATTTTGAGGATTTTCCGGCCAGAATCCCAGCTTTCTGTTTTGTTCAGGAAACACTTTGAGAAAGAGTATGTCGTTCCATTCAAGCTTTTGGTGTTCAGAGGTTACAAAAGCTTGGCCATAACCTTCAAGACATCCTGGTTTCTGCGCCCACCGCTTTTTCTCTTCTACAGGAAGGTCAAAGAATTCTTGACTTTCCTTTTTTATGTTTTCTAGTATTTCTTCCAAAATCCCATGATTTATTATCTGCAAAAAAACCTATTTTGATTAATAGAATGAATTAAAATTTGTGGCTTTACATGCAAACAAATTAATTCTAATCATTAACTTTAGTAACAAAATATATCTTTAATTTTATAATTTTTTTAAAAAAATAGAAAATTATTTATTAAATTTATCAATGAAAATTTATTTTCGTCAAAATAAATTGATAAATTTTTTTAAGATAACTAATAATGAAATTTCTAAAGGAAAAATTAAAGGTAAGATTTAACGATAAAATCCTTAAGGCTATAATTGTCACATTACATAGACGTTAAGGTTACATGATGTTTATAAGTTAGTGGCAATTTTCTCCCATAAAAGATAATTAGATATATTCTTATAATTATTATTGATTTATTAAGTTTTTAACAATAATACGTATGCCACCCATCGTATGAAAGTGACTCTATGAGGTTTTTCTTCTCCCGATCACTGTTTTGGTGGCTGATACCTTAATATATTTCACACATTACTTATAAAAAAATACACCGAGGAACTTAAATTTGCATATAAATATTAAAACATAATATTTTTTAGATATTTGTCTATAATCCGTGATTTCTTGTAGTGTATAACAAGGTGATCTAACCCAAAAGATTTTATATATATATATATATATATATAATTGATATAGATATATGTATATATATAATTATATATGCACTGCAGGAAGTAGGAAGTTGATGAATAGCATGAAATCTTGTATGTATAGAAACGAAGGGACATCAGGTGTTGGTTTGTGTTACCTGAAACACACCCCAGTGTTTGCATGCAGAGTGGAGCTTTTGAAGCTCTGAGAAATGGAAGTCAGGGCTCGCCAACTTCCTCATATCAATCAACGGCACACGAAGAGACTCGTCAGATTGAACGGCAATGATTTCGTCTCTTAAGTATCTTGATGGCACGCTCTCTGGTTTCTGAATAGCAATCTCCTTCACACTTGGTACCGGAAGAGACCATTCCAGATTTTCAGGCATCACTGCCGTTTTCTAGCTAACTCTAATATGATTAAGTTGACTCCTTGAAACAAAAATTTGGATATATCATCCCTCTATATCTATAGAAGATGGCTTTATATATTTTGAGTTGCTTGGGTTGCGTGGCATTGAACGGGAGAACTAAGTAATTCATTATTATTTTTTGAAGGTATATATGCAGTCACTTCCTAGTGAAATCGTTTACAAAAAGTCTCCCACCTATTTTGTTCATTGTGCAATATCTTTTGACCTTAATTTGTCAACTATTCCTGCTCCACTTATACTAATAGACGAGAGTGGAAAAAAATCAAATTAAGGATTCTTGCATAATCATTAACTTGTGTCCGACGCATGGGATTGGAATGATATTGGGTGTGTTTCGTTTGAGTATATTTAATTTTTGTGTTGTGTTTCACTCCTGCGTTTTGGTAGATCAATCGTTGTTATGGACCGTTGCACATTTTCTTCCAAATTTAACCCTTCAATTTTGGTGAGTTGACGGCTGCAAAAATCAACTTTTGGAGACAAATTAGGAGGCACAAGCAAATTTTCAGTCTACACCACATTGATTGTTGGCATAGTCAAATATGGGGGCTTAGGTGGAAACGTAGAACTCTGGCAATTCAACGTCTTGTCTATTATCTTGATTATTGGTGACAATAAAAGCAGCAACAGGTATTGAATTGCTATCCATCTCATTAACGTGCCACCACTTTTATTTTTTGTTATCGACGTATAATTAATTATGATAAATAAAGGGGATTATGGATTAACATAAAAAGATATATAAAAGAACAACAACATTGCCTGTTATAGTTTCAGATGAGTTTAGTTGCTATACACAATCAAAAATTCAAATTCGCTATCATGAGTCAACATTTGCAAAGAACACGGCTTTGAGAGTCTCTTACTTTGGAGAGTTAGAGACTTTTAGAGAGGCTAACTTGCTTTCCAAATTTTCTACACTGCTGTTTCTTTCAGTTCCACGTACACTATTCTTTAGCTTGCATGTGTTACTCTTACAAAGACTGAAGCTACAAGCATGTAACACAAGTGTCAAGGATTCGAATTCACTAGTCACTTAATTTATATTTTAGTTTGGTGGGCATTTCTTCTTCACCTAATTTGTTATTTCTTTATTTATCGTCACTATCTCTATCACTAAATCCCTATAAATTTATTTGTTGACTAACCTGTCAATCAGTAACAAGTCTTCGACCTATATGTTCATTTTCTGGCCAGCACGACATCTCTTGAGCTTCGTTTTTTTATTCCTGCTCGACTATAAAACCAAAGTGATGGAAAATCAAATTAAAAATTCCCTCATAACTATTAAAATATTATTAAAATGGTGAAATCAAAGTCCAACTTATGAAATTGGAATCATTATGTTTGCATAGTCAAATATGGGGTCAGGTGGAAATTAATAAATTATGATAAAATAGCAATTTTTCTTTTAAACAAATAAATTCGTGTATTGTACGTCAATCCTAAACACGGAATTTTGTGGATTGAACTTATGAGATCAGGATTATGAACGATTTGAAAAATTGACCTTAATTTGTTTCAACTACTACAAAAAAAAAAAAGCCAATTGCCGGCGAAAAATATCTCTGAGTAATGACCAAAAATACGTCGATAAAATCAGCGGCAAAGTTAAAAATTAAAGAAGGTGGAGTTATTACTATCGACAGATAGACAATGACGAATGACAGCGTGGAACAAAACCCCAACACTAAAGACGGAGGTGGGATGGCGGTGATGAGTAGTAGGGTTCCTCCTGACCTCCGGTGGGGTTGGCTGACTCCGACCAACCCCACCTCCCTCTGTCACTGGGTAAAACGGCTGCTGACTGAATTACCTACAGAAAACGTTTAATAGTACTAGACTCGTTGCTATTTCAAGACGGTTACTTGAGCTTATAATTATATTCATATGACCTAGAAAGAAGTGAATTGGAAAGGGAAAAACATTCCTTCAAAATTAAGATGGAAGAAAACCGCAAGAAAAACCGGTACCCTGACAAAAATTAAAAATAATGGTTTCATTTTTGCTGTAAGTAAACTGCAACCTGATTAGGTACGCAAGGGATCGCTTCAAATCATGAATATTATTTGGAAAAACAATTATTAAGTAAATAAATGCCACGTTTGATCATGATCGAACTATTTTATTCGAATAATATTTCATCAAGTTTGGAAAGATCTAAAAAAAAATTAAAAAAACCAGCAACTTCCGTTGAATTTTATAATCTCATGAAGTGAGACATAGTTTTTAATGATTGTGCCCACAAATGTCGCCGGCCCGCCAGTGATACACATATTTCTGAGTTAATAAGCATTAGATTTTGAGGAGATCTATGAATGAATCTTCAAACTTGCGATTAAAAAAGGAATGGAGATAGTCGTCGAAAGTGAGGGACTTGTACAATGGTTTGCTTCCAGATTTTATCATTGCTTCTTTGGTCGGACCAATTTTGACGGCCGAGCTTGGATAGCTTAAGCAAACTATGGACATCCTCTCTTTCTCTTTGTTCACCACCGCTCTGTGGATCGGTGCTTTGTATATCCCGTTCGTCATTAACTGCATCCAAAATTAGTTGTATTGTAATTACTTAATTAATACGACTTTTCTTATAACAAGGAAAAAAAATAATTGTTCCCCTCCATCTCGTAACTTTAGTACATTTTGTGAATACACACATATTAAGTAAATTAATCAATTTAGTCTTCCTTTTTAAATTACCCTCGTTCTTTTATTCATTTGCATTTAACGTACTCTTATTAGAGGTTTATTTTTAAAAAGTGGAACAAAATTTGATGTACTTATAGGAATTTTATTCTAAAAATACATTTAAAAATGAAAAGAAAACTACATTTTAAGACAATCAAAAAGGAAACTGGATAAAATTATGGGATAGAAACAGTATTTATTAATCATATAGAGTGAATTTATTTCATAAAAGTTATTAAATATTTTGTGATCCCACTATAAATAAGTCGAGTTTAGCTCTATTTAAATTGAATTAAAATCTAAACAAATTTGTAACGAGTCAAGTTATAAGGTGGCTTGAACTCTTTAAATTTTAATAAATCAAACTTAAAAATAAAATATAACTTGAGCAAAGTTTAAATTTAAACTCAAGATTTTCTTATCATGTCAAGTCTAAATATTTTAAAACTCGGTTTGAGCCAGTTCGATTATTACACGCCTACTATTTTTTAATCGGTAATGATAAGTTTTTTCATTACGATACTATACCTCTACTTAGCAAATAAATATTAGCCATGGGACATATTTGACTGCCAAAATGAAAAAGATATAAGAAAAGTTGTTTACCTCTGTAACGTGACCGATGTTAACGATAATGGCACCGTCAATAGGAGGGACAGGGATCCATTGACCGTCCTTAAGAAGCTGTAAGCCTGGAACGTCACCGCAATCGAGCAAGAGAGTGAGACCAGACACGTCTCCGTGTGGAGTCAAGCCAATGACTTGTTCAGACCGAGGACATGGCGGGTAGTGGTTGATCCTCACTTCGTATGTTCCTTCTTGGTAGGCATTGCAGAATTCTTGGTATTCTTTGTCATGCTCAAGCCCTAACCCCTTTGATATCAATCTTGCTAAAGATACCGTTACGTCTCGTATGTTCTCTATATAATTTTCGAATGATTCCCTATATTATAAAATATAGGGAATCAATTCAATATATAGTTGATGTTGTCATAAAATATTTTATCTCTAAACAGAATATTTGATTTTAGTTATGTCAACTTTATTTAACTGAAGTTTGTATTTGATTATAAATTGATTAATTTAATTTAGTTTCGCAAGAAGGTAGTTTATGAAAATATACGAATTGAAAAATATAAGATATAAATATTTTACTTAAATAATACAAATAATTTTCGTATGTGTCATGTGAGGATAAAACTAATAACAATTCAATTAAGCGTGATAGTCGAGTAATATTGTAATTAAGAAAGTATAGTTGTATCAATATAATAATATAGTAACTAAAACCATTTTCTTTCCACCTAAGATAACATGGAACATTATAAGCCATGTCCAAATATCAGGTGTTTAAATAAAATATAAATAAATGAGTAGCAATAGTTAAGTACGAGTTTCTTTTATATATACTTACACACAAAAAAAAATATATCGATTTGCAGGTTGAGATGCCTAGTCTTGTCCAAATCAATGATTAACTAACAAAAATTAATATAAATATCTTAATATATATACATATACCTGAATTTGGGAGGGTTCTGAGGCCAAAATTCCAATTTCTTCTTATAAGTGGGAAGAACTCTGAGAAAAACCATGTCATTCCAATCAAGCTTTTGTTTTTCGGAAGACACAAATGGTTGGCCATAGCCTTCAACACAGCCTGGCTTCATTGCCCACCTCTTCTTCTCTTCTAAGGGAAGCTCAAAAAAATCTTTCACTTGTTTTTTCATATTCTTTAGTGTTTCCTCCAATATCCCATGATTTATTAACTGCATTCAGTTAATATTTTTCTTTGCTTCAATATATATACAATTTCGAAATTATATTTGAGCCAGTTCAGCCAAGTTTATTTCTTGTTACCAACCATTTTTAAAATACATATATACTCAATCCTAACTTGATTTATATTTTCCATGTCAAACTAACTAAATTTATACTGCAAGAAACAGTGATGAGTTTCAGTAAAAGCATGTTAAATATGTAGATCTTATGATCAAATAACATATTTTTCTATAAAAATGAAAAAAAAAAAAGACTTCTGTAAACAACGATCAAAACGTTATTAATGCTTATTCAAATAATTATTTTTATTTCTTTTTTATAAGTCATTTTATTTGTTTCTCCTAAGAATCGAACGATTAACCCTTTAAAATTAGAGTCCACTCAAATACCATTGAACTACAAGTCTACTGATAAATAATTATTTTTATTAATATTCAACTGACTTTCGATATCTAAATAGTAAATATAAGCAATAAGAATAACTATTATTTTCACCTATAACAAAGAGTATGATTATTTTTCATAGATATTGATTGTTTGTCAATATTTACCTGAAACACACCCCATTCTTTGCATGCGAAATGAAGCTTTTGTAGCTCTAAATCTTGAAACTCTGAGTTCACCAACTTGCTAAAATCAATCAATGGCACACGAAATGAATCATCATCAGATGAAATGGCGGCATTGAGGTCGTCCATATCGTCTCGAATGTACCGAGACGGCACCATTTCGAGTTTGTGGACAGCAATCTCATGCACACTTGGTACAGGAAGACTCCATTCAAGGCTATCGTTGTTTTCTGGTACCAAAGCCATTTTCTTGCAACTCTAATGATAATTGTTAGATGTGAATGAATGAGATGTTAAGAAGACGTGTATATATATATATATATATATATATATAGTGGCCCGACAAAATCAGGATTGTCTCAAAATTAAGCATGTGATTCTTAGCTATTCTTTCTTTTACGGTAAGATTGTGATACATGTTTGGATTAATATTGTTTTATACAGTATACATAAAATCAAATTTTCTAGATGGTAAAAGGTCGCAATCAACAAAATTACTAAAACATCAAAAATCTAATTTAATACCGGATATAATCAACATACTTATAATTTAGAAACATTGAGATAATTTATAAAAAATAATATATTTCACAAAAACATTGAGCGACTCCACTGATATATCTACTTAATCTACTTATAAAAAAATCTAACTAATCTTTCCTAGTTTAATACATGCATGATGCATGTGATATTATATGTTGTGTAACGACAAAGGTAAAAATAACAAAGAATCGAATCTCGAAGATCAAATTAAAAAACTTTGTTTTAGTATTTTGAAACCAGTGTTGAACTTATAATTAAATTGTATTTCGTCTTCAAGTTCTAAATATTCTGCTTTAATCGACCACATGTATTTAGTAATGTTATAATATGTAATGATCATCACACACAAGTTTGGACGATAAACTCTAACTTAACTTCTAGTACAAAAATAAGAAAGATGAAAATAATTGCAAGTTGCAAATGGTAAATACTTGTTTGGCAATGCCATAGTACTATAAATTGAGTGGGTCAAAGTAACACTCATACTAAAGATCGAGGCAACAATATTTACTAGTACAGTTTTTTTTCTTGGAAATAAGATACAGTTATTTATTTGACCAAATAAAATTTTCCAGAAAAAAAAAACAGTAGCTCACTTTTATTGCTAAAAAACATGATTGAAGATTGTTTGGATTTATTGAATATTTTGGTAGATGTTAATTAGAGTAGAGTTTGTGAAGCGATATGCAAATATACATAGCTCATTTTCTAATTGTCAAAGCATCTCATTCTACTCTATGTCAGGTCATTTTTTTTTATCACTCCCCTCCTAATTTTATTAACTGTTGCAATTGTTTTGACAAAAGATTTAAACTAATGAAATGGTGTATATTTTCCCTAAAAAATTAATTGTACACGTACTACGTTTTGTACCTATGGGATATAAATAAATGAAGAAATGATATTCCTGAAAATGAGTAGAAAATTTGGTGATAAGCATTTAAAAAATTTCCCCTAATTTCTTAAAAAAAATTGTATACCTCTTAATTAATTATTGATCTACATACAAAAAAGAAAATTGTTTGATGGCGAGAAAATACAATAAATAACAATCATTGATGAAGGATATATGGATGTTTTTCTTTCCTTCTTTTTTTGAAGTTCCAACTCGAAGTTTTCCTTTCTTATCTTTTTTTTTTTTTGACGGGAAAGGCATGTCATTTCATTCATGGGCTTCCTCTTGAAGCCAAGAAAATACAAGAGCAGGTGGTCTTACAAAACAATCCTGATTAAAAGTGATCTTTAATATCAGTTTTGAATAAAAATCAGCCACCCTATTCACCTGTCTAGGAACCTAGTTCATTTTACAATCATCAAAATAACATTGCAATTCTTTAATACGAGAAATAACACTGGCAATTTCCCAGTAGGCATGACCTCCATGAAGGTGAAGCTCTTGAATAACACCTATGTTATCTATTTCCACAATTACTCTCTGCCAATTCTGTTGTTGTGCCATAAGCAAACCCAAATGCAGCGCTTCCGCTTCTGCAGCCATTGCACTAAGGCGTTTCTTTCTTCCAGTGTCTAACAGTAGTCTTCCTCTATGATCCCTAACTACTGCCACAAAACCAGTCATCCCTGTGGTTTAATCATAGACTGCATCACAATTTATCACAATTTATCCATTATCCTCTTTAACGTTCTAGTAGGATCCGAATCAACCCCGCTGAACACTTTTTCATTTATCACCTTCCACAATTGCCAGCAGACAATCAAGCATTGTTCCATAATAAAGTGTTCTCCTTGGCCCACTTGCTTCCTCAAGAAATTTCACCATTCCTTAGAGGACAAGAATCTTTCTGGGTGAGGAGTCATTGAAAGAGGGCACCCCAACCAGACCGGTTTGACATGTGCACCTTCCAGAAGGAGGTGCTTAATTGATTCATGTTCATTCATACAAATGGGACAGGTTTTGTCTTGCACCATCCCTCTCTTAAATAAACTCTCTTTAGTTGTCACAGCTTCCATTTATCAGCTTCAACTTGGGTTGTACTCGAAGTTTCCAAACCTGGTTCCATAAGTCACATTCATTCTCCATAGTTACACTTCTATTGGCTCCCCTCCTTATTTGTTCAATCCTCTCCTTCAACATATTATAGCAAGACCTTACGGTGAAACGCCCTCTCTTATCATGGTGCCAAACAAGTTCATCCCTTCTTCCTCTAGCAATCGGGATCTTCTCTATCTCCTCGACCTCCCTCCTTGTAAACAACAAATTAAGTAATATGTAATTCCAACAAGATCCATCTTCATAGATCAGGTCAACAACCCAAACAAAACTCTGGTCTTCTCGTTGTGGAGAAAATATTTTAAATCCCGGGAGCTTTGGAACCCAAAAAGAATTCCAAATCTGTGTATGTTTGTCGTCTCCAATATTCCACCTTAACCCGAGTTTAAGATCTTCTCTTCTCCAAATTAAACTCTGCCACACCCATGACGAATTTCATTTTAGCTAGTAAGACAAGAAGTTACCATCATGAAAATACTTCCCTTTCAACAACCTAACCCACATTGCCTCGGGCTCAGTCAATATCCTCCATGCCATTTTAGCTATGAGAGCTTGATTGAAAAGCTTTGCTTCTCTGAGACCCAACCCTCCATTAGCTTTCCTCCTCGTCATCTTATGCCATCCAACCCAATGAACAACCCTCCTTTCTAAGTTCATACCCCACCAGAACTTCCTAACTATTTCCTCCAGCCTTTTAATAGTTTCTTTAGGCAGCCGGAAAATACTCATGGCATATGTAGGCAGCGCCTGCAGAACCGATTTGGCCAGCACTTCCTTACCCGCCTGTGACAAAAGCTTCTCATTCCATCTGTTTTCCTTATCCCTTACCTTTTCCACAAGGAAGTTAAGAGTTTGGATTTTGGACTTGCCCCACGTCGCAGGTAGACCCAAATATAGGTCGCAGTTGGTTTGCTCAATGCAACCTAGTTTACAAAGGATGTGTTGCTTGTGTTCCTGAGATATTGTTGGTAAAAAAATAACACTCGACTTTTCAAAGTTGATTCTCATCCCTGAAACCTCTTCAAACTGCTTGAAATTTTGCAGCCACATATCAATCTCTTCCTCATCCGCCTTTGCAAAAATGAAAGTATCGTCAATAAAGAAAAAGTGTGTCACCGTAGGAGTTCTTGCATTTATTTTGAAACCTTTGATTAGCTCATGCTGCTTCCTCAAATCGATTAGCCTAGATAATGCTTCAGAGACAAACAGAAACAAATACAGTGATAACGGATCTCCTTGCCTCAGTCCCCACTTTGGAAAAATTAAAGCAATACTGCTGCCATTGAATTGAATGTCATAGCTGACCGTTGTAATACACTGAGCAATCCAGCCACACCATATACGGTTGAAGCCCATTTTCTCCATCACGTGCAACAAGAATGGCCATTCTACACAATCGTAGGCTTTATAAAGGTCCAATTTCAAAGCCAGACTGCCCCATCTACGCCTACACCTCTGCTTCAAAGAACGAAAACACTCGTGAACAATAATGATATTATCTTATATCATCCGTCCCGGGACAAAAGCGTTTTGATTGGGTCAAATAATTTTTTGTAGGTACGGTTTCAGCCTGAGCACCGGTACTTTAGAGAAAATCTTATAGATAACATTACAAAGTGAGATAGGTCTGAACTACTTGATGGTTTCCGAGTGGCGTACCTTAGGTATCTGCATAATGTTAGCCTTGTTGAATTCTCTGAGAAGATGTCCCCCCTAAAAAAAAATATGAGCTGCTTGGAAGCTACTATCTTACACTACCTCCCAATTCTTCTGATAGAATCGAGCAGTGAGTCCATCTGGTACCGGCCTTTTCATTGGTAGCATAGTAAATAATGCCTCTTTTAGCTCCTCGATAGAAATTGGTATGGTTAAAGAGACATTCATCTCCTCATCCACTAGTGCTGTCACAACCCAAAATCAAGTCAAGATCGACGTACGAGGCGAACCGTCTATAGGAGTCTGATCCATCTCGTACAAGTCTCAAAGATTCAGACATACTATTACTCAAAACGTTTATTAAAAGTTTTAATAAACATGTTAACAAAATATTCATTTTATAATTAAAATGAAATATATTTTCATATAGCAAAATAAATGTAATAATAGTTTAGATACAAATATGTTATCAAAATA
The DNA here is from genome assembly GCA_948243855.1 of Flueggea neowawraea. NCBI lineage: Eukaryota > Viridiplantae > Streptophyta > Magnoliopsida > Malpighiales > Phyllanthaceae > Flueggea > Flueggea neowawraea. The sequence continues at coordinate 7,562 of CAODLS014642129.1, read as the reverse complement.
TTTAAATACAACCATAACCCACATATACCTAGTGTGAAGCATCTAATCAAAACATATAACTAGAGCTCGATCAAAGGCGTCCACTAATTGATGGAACCCCACACTGCATATCTAGATGTCAAGAAGTCACCTGTAAGACAATAGTGCAAATAAACAAAGAAAAGAAAGGTGGTCAAACCCAGTGAAGAAAAACACTTCAGATCGTCTCATACGTGCCTCATAATGACTGTTTTGAAAATAGTTCAAAAATACCATAAGCATGTATAGAAAAGTATACACATATACACATGTTATATAGATAATAGCTTTTTTTTAAACCATTTTGAAATCGTTCGTTAACATAGCTACAAACATGCACGCAAGCATATTAAAGTCATTTCATATATAAGACATAGTTTCATAGTCAAAATATATATCATGGATATGGAACCAAAGTAAAGGTGTGCATCCAGCACTAATAACATAGATGATGTGGACTCCGCCACTAATCAAAATCACATCATGTGCCAAGTGGGGGCACATGGCTACCGACATCCCTGGTAGTTGAGATTTCTCACATTATTGGTATACCAAAGGTTACTACTACCCCGTAGCATAGGTGACTCATATATGAAAACCAAAAATCTTACTATTACATAGTAAGAAAGCAAAGTCATATAAACCAGAGTAAAAATAAGAGAATAAATATATTCTCAATATCAAAAGCATATCTTAGATCATTAGACGTGCATAGCAACGTCAAATTCTAGAGAATATAAATATTTCCAAAATATTTACACAAGTCAAATACAAAACCAAATTCAAGGTAAAACAAATTTTCTTTCGAATCAAATCCGAGAATATCAAAATCAAAGAGTAATTTATATATATATATATAAAATTCAAAAGAGAGTATTGATTATCAAATCATATAATCAGATTTATTAATTAAGTCAATCATTAGATTAGTCCAAATTCAATATACAAGTCGAACACATCAAAAACATAATATAGGAATTTTGGGACACAACCTATGTGTCTGAAACTGTAATCTACTCATCTGGACGTCGAGCAAATAATCCCAATCACAGTCCACCAGTGAGTTACTGGTCTCATCGAAAACCAAGCAGAGCTGGAATTGGCATATCAATATCAGAATCAATATGATACTGTGACTGTACCGAAATAAGTGCACATGCATATGCAGACTCAAACATTCGAACAAACCCCGAAAATTCATTTCGAGCCAAAGTCTAACATAATGATTCAAAAATATGACTCGGTATAAAATTACATTTTAGTCTCCAAAACTTTAAAAAATTACCAACTAGCCCCCAAAATATCCAAATTTATATATTAGTGCTCAAGTATTTTAAATTTACAATTTAACCCTCCAATTTCCCAAAGTTACAAAATTAATTCTAATTTCTCAAAATACGAATTTGGACAAAAATTTTCAGAAATTATAATTTGACCCACTTGTCAAATATCCACTTTAGTCCTCACTTTTCAACCAATCATAACCCTCCTTGTTCTTAACATTACAGATTGATTTCATTCAAACAATCTCCAGAATCATCAAATCCATTCCATTTTCACGTTTCTTGCGTTGTTTTTTTTTTTCCTTGAATCAACACTTCCTCTCACTTATCAACAACCCAGAAATCTATGAATCATCCCCAACCAAATTTCCAGAAATCCAAACCAACCGCAACAACAGTCCCAAACCTTCGGTTTCAACCAACTCTTTTGAAGAAAAATCATCAACTACCATGTTCAACTTACACAACTTATTTCTCATCTCAAATCCATCAAAAACCAACTAAACAACTCTAAAACTTGCCCATAAACCAAACCAAACCGAAGCTCAATGTCTACCAACAATTATGGAGCAAAACAAAAAAAAATGAAGAAAAGCAACTTGAAAGGCCAAGTTCTTACCTTGGTTGGAAGAAGGAAACGGACGAGAGGCAAAGAGAACTGAAGAGAGGACTAAAGATTGTATTCTGGAGAGATGAAACGAAGAAGAAAGAGAAGAAAAATTATAGAAATGGCTGTAGAAATCAGCTTAAAAGTCTGGATAAAATCAGAGGATGGGCGGTGCTTGGGCGGTGGAGATTTGAAAGCCAGAAGCAAAACGACGTCGTTCTGGAGGGATTTTAGTACAGTCGTCGTCGAACGACAAGCGGAGCTCACGGACGACAGATTCACCTGTTCCAAACGTCCTGTCGTTTCGCACAGCATTCGGCCCAGCCAGACACAGACGACAGGTTCTCGCCGCGAACGACAGTCTTGCAGCATCTTGACGACATGTAGCTTGCATCACACACCCAAACGACCAGTCGTCCGGCCCTCTTTGTAATCCGATTTTATTTTAAAATTTTAAGCAATTTTCACTTAATTAATCAATTCTAATCACTTAAAAACTTCATTAATCACCCAATTAATATTTAAAAAACAAAATTTAATTTTTCAACATTAAAAATTATTTACCAAAATAATTGAAAAAATAACAAAAAATTAATCCAAAAATATCAGCTATTACAAGTGTCGGAATTCCTTGAAGCAAAGCATGTGAATCACTATTGGCAGAAGAGTCAAATAGCCTGTTGAAAAAACCTGCCACATGAGCTGCCAGTTCCTTCTCCTCCTGAATCCATTGGCCACCCTCATCCTTTAGTTTTCCTTTCTTTATAACTCATATATGGAAAAAAAATTATATGATTCGGGTTTGAGGTCCATTAAACAAACTAAAATCTGTCAAACCTAGTATAAAAATTGAAATGTCCCGTCCGTTCTGATTAGATTTTTTGTAGCATTTCGTTTAATTCCGATAAGAAATTCTGTAGAATCTTGTCTAATTCCGTTTGAATCCCGTTCAATTTCGATTTGAATTTTTTTTTAGTTAATATGATTAAGTGTTTGAAGATGTTTACAAATGATCTTTGTGAATGTGGATGTTTGAAGATGTTAAGAGATAATAATTCGATAAGTTTAGGTGTTGTTGAGCCTCGAGAATAATGAGTTACTCGAGTGAATGTCTGCTGTTACTCGAGTGAAATTACCCGTGGATAATTTGAATTAGAGAAAGCCCTTACTCGAGTTATATGATGCATGGATTATTCGAGTAAGGCTTTGTGTTACTTGAGTAAGTGAAATTGAAATTCTACATTTATGCATGTCTTACTCGAGTAAGAAGTTTGCTTACTCGAGTAAGCTCTGTTTCTGGGCAAGCGATGAGTCGGTTATACACATATAAAAATGTGTTTATCGTCTTTGTCCGTCATTTTTCACTCTCAGATCTCTCTCCCAACACCCAGAAACATTATCCTTTTGTTCTCTTTGATTCTTTGTCCAATTCTTCGAGGATTTGAGTTAAGATCATCTCTCTACTTTGGTTCTTACTTCTAGGTTATGTTAGAACCATTTAGAATTTGATTTTTTTTTCTGGAAATGATTTGTGACGGACGTGAGATGATTCTGTAGTTCTAGTATTTGATGAAATGAATGAAGTTAAATTGATTGATAATATATTAAGCTTGAATAGAGATGAAGTGTGTATGGAATGGCTAGAAACATTGGGTCTCGACTGTTTTGGGTATTTGAAGGAGTTACTCAAGTAATATAAACCACTGTTTAATCGAGTAAACCAAAACAGTTACTCGAGTAGTAGAGGCCATGATTTACTCGAGTTAACTAGAATAGTTTCTTGAGTAAAATGATGGTTCAATTACTCGAGTAAGAGTTTCCATTACTTGAGTAAGTCATGTGCCAGGAGGACTTAAAGTGTAATTTTCATACTTTGTATATATGAAAGGCTAATATTGCTATTTCATATATTTTAAGGTCTAATTTGATATTCTCTATAGTTGAGGGATGATTTGTAATCTTGAATTACTTTAAGGATTGATTTGTCAATTTTGTAAAAGTTGAAGGACTAAAATATAATTTTATGTAGAGTCTGATTTTTTAGTCAAAAGTGTTAGATCTTCAATCAAAATAGAATTTCTGTCATTGTTGGAGTTTGAGTTTGCATTTGCATTCATACATATTCTATAATGCCACAGTTACCATATCTGAGTCTGCGATGATTCGTTTCTGTTTTAGCTTTGTTTGACTTCCGAGGTGATCAACCATTCACTAGTAGACCGTGAGTTAGATTATTTGCTCGATGTCCAAGTGAGTGCGATGACAGTTTTAGACACATAGACTGTGTCTTCTGCATTCTATATGTTTTTGTTATGTCTGATCTATATCTGAATCTAACTAATTAATGGTTTGGTAATTATTAAAATCTGATTATATGAAATCTTTGTATTAAAAATCTGTTTTCTGAAAACCAGTAACATTTAGTATTTTATTTTTCAATTTCTAATATATATATTTTGAAAATTAAATATATATTTTCAATAAAATAATTTATGTTCTGCATATCTGTCTGATCTGTCTATTATAAATTATTTTAAAATTCTGTAATAAATGTTCTGCTCTGAAATAAGTATATATTTTTGTATTAAGTATTTCGTTTATGTAATTAAATATATATTTTTATATTTTCTGTAAATAAAATTATGTTTTGTAAATAAGTATATTTTTTAGCTAAGTATTATGTTTCTGAAATTATTGTATTTTATGTTCAGTATTTTGCTCTGAAAATAATTATCTATTTTGTAAGCCTATTTAGTTTTAAATGTATTTTCATATGTTTTTTGTGTATATATATATTTATATATTTCTAATAAGCGACACCTAGTTACGAGGTAGCGTAGCCTTTGATATATCATTGCTCTATATTTTTTCTAAGTGGTTGATCTTTACCTTAGTGGCTATATCTCTGCCTTAATGGCAAACGTGTGTCTAAGTGGCCACTATCGAGTCCATATGACTCGTTCGTTTGATTTTGATCCCGTTAATTTTTTTTAATATTTATTATCTGGTATAAATATTTTGTTTTAAAAAATAAATATTATTTTCAATAAACGTTTTTGAAAAGTAAATATTCTGTTTGATCGCATTTTGTCTGCTTTGTCTGCAAACGATTTTGAAATGGTTTTCTAAAATATTATTATACGATTTTGGATCCGTTAGGTTTTTAATTTTTATTCTCAGTAATTATTTTAAAAATAAAATAATAAATATTTTATATGACTTGTTTGTTTAATCCGTGTGAATGTCTGCCTTGTTTGCGAAGAATTTCGAAATAAATTTCTGAATTACTATCTGTATATATGTAAGTGTATACTAATAATATATAATATATACGTATATGTAGTATTTTTTGAAAATATTTTCAAAAAGGTTTATGTGATGCACGTATGAAATGATCTGGAGTGTCGTTCCTTACTGAGTTTTCTCACCCATTTTCCCTAATTTTTTTAGTTTTTGTTGATAGCAGTCATTCGATCTTCTGTACTCAGTAAGACGTCCTTATCAGCAGTGAGTGACCTATTATTCGGGCCCGATTATCTGTTATGTTAGATGTTCCACACTGGATAGTGGGTTATAGATTTGTGTCTGATAATACGTAAATTAAATTAATTATAATTATAATTATTTATTTCATATTTTGATATTATGATTATATTTTATTTTTAATTTTTATTTTTAATTAGGAATATGATTTTTAAATTATTATGTGTTAAATTATTTTAATATGACTAATAAGCTAGCTAGTAATAATAATGAGAATTTGGATATATGTTTTGTTCTCTGAGACTTGTGCGGGATGGACCAGGCTTTCTTAAACGGTTCACCTCGTACGCTAGTCATACTCCGTTTTTGGGTCATGGAAAAAATAACAAGTTCTAAAGAGTAAAGTCCATTATGATAAAACCTCATCTAGTAGACATATTCATCGCATGCAGATAAAAAAAAAAACTAATGCTTTCAAAATTTTAACTCCTTTCATTTTCTCTTCAAGTTCTCATCGTCTCTAGTCTATAAATAGCTCTATGCAACTTCACTTAAGGAGAGATTCTACTCAGTCATAAAGGACAATGATACTCTATCGGATCACATTGGGCATTAGAGTGATCCTATGGTCGAGCCCAGATCTCTGATGGTTCTAATTGCCATACAGAAGAATTATGGTATGAGTTGTACTATATATGGTTAAGATTTAATGTTAGAGTGTTAATGCATCCCATTCATTAATTTTTTCATGTCAATTAATGAATTCTAACATAGGTCGGGTTATTTCATGAGCCACAACATGGGGAAAACACTGTGTAAGACAACTGATTCTTTAAATTACGTATCAAAATGAATGGATGATGTTGATTTACAGTGTAACAATAAATCTCACCTTTTATAAGTAAGACTTGCACCTTAAGCCTTCTATAAGGTAACTAGAGTCGGCCTTTAATTGTCCTTCATAGGTTGCTTACTATTGCAGTGACATCAAAACTTGAAGGCGTTTCTCACTTCTTAACAAATTCATTGTTGTTTGACTGAAGCAATAATAATTAGCGCCATCATTTCTACATGAATCAATATTCAACCATCAATTCAGAAGACCTCAATGTTTCTCATCCTTCAAGATAATGACAAACATATCTTAAATGGATGACAATGTTGGGAAATTAGAAGATGCTTACAGACAGACTGAAGTCTCAAGAGTAGCCAGAGGCGGAACTTCAATTTTCTTATTATATTTAAAGTGATATATCCAAAACTAAAAAATAAAATTGAAAAGAGTGACATGTCCCTAATAAAACAAGAAAAAAGGCTTAAAAAATATACATCCCCTAAGTGTTTGATCTTTTTTTTTTATTGAAGTGTTTTGATGAAAGTGGTTTGGATAATGGTGAATGAGAGTTAGTAGTTTGGTTTAGTCTGTCTAGTCGATTTGAGAGATGATGGTGTGGAGACCCTCAAATGCTATCCAGAGGCTAAATTAAGTCCTTACGTGTCACAAATGTTTGAAAATCACGTATTTGTCTACCTCAGCTGCGAGGGGTTGGCATTCAAAATCGGCATGCTGGGGGCCTGGACCAACACCCGCAAAGTTTGGGGGTCAATCACCAAAACGATACAAGTTTGGGGGGTTTGTATGTATTAAGCCAAAAAAGAAAAGCAGCGGATCTCAAATAAAACTATCTACCACAATTGATAAACGGGTATCAAGTCCGTTCCCCAAGTTTTTTTTTTCAAAATTTTAATTTTAATGATAATTTTCCGTTTTTGGTTAACAAAAAAAAGCAAATCACTCTGCAGTTCCGATCTCGACAAACCATTTTGTATTTCTGTGAATTGAAGAGGGAAGAGGACTCGGGAGGCCATTTTTCGTTTTGTGTTACAGAAACCAACAGATTCACAATCGGCGGAAGCCAAAACGACAGTGTCGTTTTCAGGAGCTACAAAAGGTCGTCGCCTTAAAAAAACATTAATAACAACGCGGATATCTGTTTTTGGGTCAAAAAATTCCCGATATCTTTTCGAAATTAGGGTTTTGTGAGTGTTGGAAGCTCTCCAATCAAGCTGGCTATGGACTACGAGCCATTTGATAGCAGTGGTGAGTTCTTACTTCTCTCAAAGATCCCATCTTTGTTGTGTTTTTTCGTTAAATTTAGGGTTTTATGATG
>CAODLS014640530.1:0-14921 GCA_948243855.1 Flueggea neowawraea | reverse complement strand
AACCGCGATGTGAGCAAAACTCCCAATCGACTTTCTACTCAAAGCATCGGCTACGATGTTAGCCTTGCCAGGATGATATGATATAGTACAATCACAATCCTTTAGCAACTCCAACCAACGTCTCTGCCTCAAATTCATATCTCTTTGTCCAAAGATGTACTTCAGACTCTTATGATCTGTGAAGATCTCAAACGTCTCTCTGTACAAGTAATGCCTCCAAATCTTTAGTGCAAACACAACTGATGTCAATTTCAAGTCATGTGTAAGGTAATTTTGTTCATGCCTCGTAAGCTGTCTTGAGGCGTAGGCAATCACATTGTCATGTTACATCAACACACAACTCATTCCTACTCTCGAGGCATCACAGTATACTGTGAATCCCTCAGAGCCTGATGACAACACTAACATTGGAGCACTTGTCAAACACCTCTTTAGCTTTTGAAAGCTATCTTCACATATATCAGACCAAACAAATTTAACTCTTTTTTGCGTCAACCGAGTCATAGGAGTTGCGATCCTAGTAAAATCCTGGATAAACCTCCTATAATACCCGGTCAAACCAAGGGAACTACGTATCTCGGTAGCGGTCTTAGGTCTCTCCCAATGGATTAATCTTGAATTTCTATTTATAACAGACTTTGATTAGTGCATAGATGCCTTTTCGAATTGGGAGTCCTTAAGAAACTACGATTACTTCTTGAAATATGATTCCTATTAGGATTTCTTCCGAATATAACTAAGACTAGGGATGGCAATGGGTAAGGTATACTAATACCCTTACTCGTACTCGTAGTTTATATTATGTACTCATACTCTATCTGTACTCATGCGGATGACAAAAATTATTACACGTACCCTACCCATAGGGTATTTGTTTACCTGTAGAATACCCATTTACCCGTGGTTTAAATTTAATTAATTAACTTTACAAATAATATACCATCAATTTAGAACAATTTATTAGAAAAATATCCGAGATAATATAAAATACTATATTCGCACAACATAATATAAAATTTATAATTTATAACTAAATGTAATTAATGAAATAGTAATGTGATTAGTTATCACTTGAAATTTCTAAATTGCATTTTCACGGATTTGTCTGAAACTTGTTTAGATTTTGTCTAAACTTTGTTTATATTTCAAACTTTTTTAAAACTTCTTTATAACTTGTTTATACGTTGTTTATATATTTTTTATAGGTTATTTATATGTTATCTATATGTTGTATATATAATATTTATATGTTGTATATATGTTGTTTATATGTATTATATATATTTATACGTTGTATATATGATATGTACAAGTTACAAGTATAGCATAAACAAGTTATAGAATTAATACTTGTATATTTTTCATCTCTGTAAAAGATATAAAAGTTACAAACATAGAATAAACAAGTCATAAACATAGTATATACAAGTTACAAATATAGTATAAACAAGTTATAAAACTAATACTTGTATGTTCTGTATCTCTGTAAAAGATATATAAGTTACAAATATAGCATAAACAACACCATAATTTTTGAAAAATAGAACAACACTAATAGAATATCAACAACATTCCAACAACATATAAACAGGAGTTGGTAAATTTAAAAATATACATTTGTGAATTTGAAAAAAAATTAAAAAGTGAATATGTAATATGTAAAAGTGGGTAGTAGAAAATAAATATTGTAAAGTATCATAAGTCTATTGTGTAAAAACCATTATATATAATACATTATGTGTTATATATACATGTTATATATCTGTATTATATATATGTACACACATATATATATATACATATATATATATACATATATATATATATATATATATATATGTGTGTGTGTGTGTGTGTGTGTGTGTGTGTGTGAATTATATATATGAATATATGTATTATATATATGTAGCAGGTATGAGTAACGGGTACGAGTACGAATATTACCCAACGGATAAGAGTATGAGTAGGGCAGGGTATTCTTATATCTATACTCTACTCATACTCGAACAATAAAATATATGTATTATCCGTACTCGTATTCATACTCAGTCAAAGTAGATAATACTCGTGTTGAATGAGTAGGGGTATGGCCAATACCCGTCGGATAAAGTATAAATTGACATCTCTACTTAGCAGTACATGTTTACGCAAGGAAATATTTTCACATAAGTGAAATGAGTAGCCATTTTTTTATTAAGGAGAGTTAAAAGCATAATTGGATGGACTATGTGTCAAGAAAGTTAAGAGTTTAAATTTTAGAAAAAAAAAAGACGTTAATGCTCTAATTTTTGCGATAATAACCCTTTCTTTATATGAATAAAATATAGCCAACATTTTTCAAATATATGTCAAATAAGTAGAGTCAGCTCCTTCTGCTTCCATTCTTTAAATAAATAAAAAGATATTCATTATATTTCATCTTAAAATTCTAAAAAAATTGAATTATAGATTCTTTCTATTTATATACCTTTCATTTTTCTATATTTCTTTTACTATTTTATTTACTTTTTTTCTTTTCATAAGTTATTTTAATTGCTCTCGTCAATAATCGAATATATGATATCTTAATACTGAAGTTGACTCAAATATCAATAAATTATTATGATAAATTATTTTAACTGCTCTTATCAAGAATCGAATATATAACTTTATAATATTAAAATAAACTCCAATACCAATAAATTACAAATTCATTCGTGATATCACTCATTCATTTCTTGATACATCGAAGGTATACATCCTCGAACTCGTTAAAAGTCAAGAGTAGTACACGTAAAAGTTTGCTTATAATCAATCATAACACTATCGACAAATTGATATGAGATCACCTAGTCACATATGGTTAAATTATAGAAGAAAGATGACATGTCAAACAAAGCACATTGGTTCTAGGAGGCAAGTCAACCACTCCATTTGCCTCCATGTGCCTTGTTTTTTCATTCGTTTTCGTTATTTATTTTGGATTCTTTTCAATTATTATTTTTAAATATTCCAGCATAAATTTAAACTAGCAATTGCTAGCTCTCATTGGTGAAATTTCTTATTGCTTTTTCTTTTTCTTTCAAAAGTTTTATTATTAAACTAATTAAACAGTGTCCTATGACAAAACAAGGAGCCAAGCCAAGGGACACATCGAAAAGACGGGTTGAGAAGAACTACGAGACAAAATCTGTGGAAGTTCCAAAAAGTTTGAGTTGAAAACCTTAATTTCAAAGCCAAATTTTGGCTTTCGTTATGCCATGCCAAGTAGCTGACTAGGCTTACATTCTCTTTCAAAGCTTACCTCATATGAAGATAGCGTCATTCTTATTTTTGCGATTACTTTATTTGGACTAAATATGCTTCAGGACGTCATTTAAATCGGGCTTGTTTACTGCATTTAAAATTCTCCTATTTTTAATAAAGAATGATATTTGTAGATTTTGATTCTAAATATCATATATTTTTCACTACAAGAAAAAAGCTTATTAGTGATAAAATATTAGGGACAAAATGCATTTGTCGCTACTCAAGCCATTTTCGACCAAATTCATCGCAAAATTTAGCAAGGAAAAACCTTTTGTCGCTAATTTTGAAAGAACTTCCCAGCCAAGTTTTGGCGATGGAATTAGCGGCAAAGGTTTCACGCCAAATTTTCAACAAAAACATTTTTTTTGCTAATTTCCTTCATCCAAAAGTTGCCGACGCAATTACTGTGGTTAGGGAGGAAAAGATTTGTTGCAAAATGTTGTCGGGAAAATTACCACCTAGATTAGTGATAATTTGGCGTTTTGACGCTGTATAGCGACGAATTAGATGTTAATTTGCAACAAATTAGGGACAAAGTTCTTTCTGTTGCAAAATTTGGTGAGATTTGGGATAATTTGCCTGATAAATTGTGTGGAATCAACATTGAATTGAATTTTTTTACTTCATTTAATTCAGAATAAAGAATCAGTCCTCCGCCAAGTCTCGAGGGGCCTCAAGCTCCGTAATCATGAACCAAGTCTAAGCCAAGCTCGAACTTCTCTCCACTTGTTAGCTTCGCCTGTTTATTATCCACATCAAGCACCAAATCACAATGCATACTTCTTGCATTATCAAGGGACTCCAATTCACCATCTATTGAAATAGACTCTTTTCTGCACTCTTATTAAATGCTCTTTTTTTCAGTTCTCTTGTTGCTATAATCTGTGAATCAACCTTATCAACCTTTGAATGTTCTGGAGTCCTGATCACAAACTCTACATTTTACACAGCTGAACTTCCAATAGTGATAATACCATTTGGAACCATTGAGTTACCAACAAATGTGTAAATGTCATTCTGTAATTTACCCTTCATCACTACTGAGGAACCCTTGAACACCAAAATCTCTCCACCTCTTCCAGAGAAACCATAACCTTGCTTAGTCAAAGCGCCCACAAAAATCAAAATTTTCTGCAAACTTGGGACAGACCAAGCATCAAATTTTCTTACCATCCCATTATGCATCCTAATCTGTAAAGAACCACTACCCTCAACACTCAGCTTCTCACTATCTCCCAATTTCAAACTGCCTCTTCATTCTCTAAAAGAGTTAAACAGTTTCCTAGAAAATGTCATATGATAAGATGCACCAATGTCAATAACCTAGCTATCTACAGGTCTAGATGCAGTTCCTGTCAAAACTTCACTACTTTCTCCCTCATTAAAATTATCCTGAAACCCTACATAATTATTATGAACTATTGTTGCCATTGATTCTTTAACGTTTATCTTATTTCTATGTGGACAATTCTTTCTTATGTGTCCAATCTCCTTTCAGTTAAAACATCTCGACTCAGATTTCGACATCAAATGCGATCCACAATTTCTCCCATTATTCATATTCCTGCAGCTCCTCACAGTTAATCCAGACTCTACATCGTCTCTACCAGAACTAGAAATTGATCTCTTCAGTTCTTTAGACAACAGAGCATCCTTAACATTGTTTATCAATATTCCATCTCTAACATACATTATAGTATCAACAAAACTCTCATAAGATCCAGGTAAAGAATATAACAGAAACATAGCTTGATCCTCATCCTCAAGTTCAACACCAACACCTTTCAAATCTAATATAATTCTATTAAACTTATCAAGATTTCTTTTACCTACATGCCTTCTGTCATCTTCAAGATATGCAGCCGCTTTTCTGATAAAGCTTGTTCGTTAGTGATCTTTTTTTATACTTAGTCTCAAGTTTTTTCCACAAGCTTGCTGCGCTAGTTTCATCAGCTACTTCCATCGAGACCTCATCCGCCAAATGCAAGAGAATTGCATTGTGCGCCCTCTTCAAAATCTCATCTTTTTGCGCCGCTGTCAGTTCTTCTAGTAGATTCGCAACGGCTCTTCGCACTTCTGCTAAAATAGAATCTCCTTCATCGTCAGCTTCCATAGCGTGAAATCATTTGACCCATCGAATTTTTCAATCTCGAATTTGTAAGGAGACATCTTCTTTCTGCAGATACCAAACCTGGAGTTTTTGAACAAAATCCCAAGCTCTGATACTACTTTTTTGGAAAACAGATGATAAAATAACATGAAAATAACGCAGGGATAACAATTACACAAGAAAAAAAAAAGATTTACGTGGTTTGGCCAATCGACCTACGTCTATGGGCAAAGAGAGCGAGTGATTCTTTATTCTCTTAGAAAAAGGTCGAAAGGCCTACAAGATATTCTCGAGCCACCTATTTATATGTTTACAATGAATACAAGACAAAATAGGGCATCCCAAATCCTAAAACCTATCAGAATTAAAGACACAGTCGTTAAGGGTGAGACATGGTCGTGGCCATGAAGACATGAGCTTGAATCAATGACCGTGTGTTGAGGAAACCAAAGACACGGGCTACACGGCCTGGGACATGGCGGTGTCATGCACTGTAACTTTTATATTTAGCTGAATTTTTCCTCAATTCGTCCCATTCCTTCCTTGACTCAACAAAACACCAAGTAACTTCATCTTGTACCAAGAAAATCTCAATTCAATTTCATCACATCTTCTCACAAAATAGTGACGAAACACTCTTTCACGCAAATTTTGTGACAAATTTCCTTGCTAAATTAATGAAGCAAGGCCCAAATTATCAACGAAATTTCGTGAGGAAAGTTTCATCGCTAACTAGCTTAGTGACGCAATCCTTTTGTTTGCAAAGAAATATTTCGACGTTAATTTGCTTTTTTTCTAGTGTAATTTAATCTGATTATTTATCGTTGAAATTTTAAATTAAACTTCAAGGATGAAACTGTTGAAATAATTTTACACGGAATGGCTACCGACTTACTGTTTTGTTCGTAGGTCGTCATGCATGAACATAAGAGTATCTCAAAAGAAAAAAGAAAACTTGAAAAGCTGTTTTTTTAAGAGAAAAAAAAAAAAGGAAAGGGACAAACCGTCGTGCACAAGTAGCTGTCCCATTTGGAATAGTGGCTGATAAGGTCGGTCAGTGCATATGAATGAGATTAATATTTACATGGATGAGTTAATTAACATATTCATATTATTTAGTTACAACTGTATAGGCCTAAATAAATAACTTATCCCTCTCTCCCAACTTCCACCCTTCCTTTCGCCAACTTCTCATATCGTCAAAATTCCCTCTGAACTCGTCTAAAGCATCAAGCTAAGGGTCTCAAAGGAAATTATCCAGACAGGTTGAAACGCATGGCATACACATGTGTTGAAGTGAATAAGAGACATGAACAGATCAAATTTTAAAGAGTAATACTTGGTATTTTCATTTAAGAAAAAAAATGCAGATTAGGAAATTGTTTTTTGAAGCGCATTTAAGTAAATTGATAGATACAATTTCGTAATCTAAGTCTATTCAGGACTAGAAAATTTCCCTTTGAGTTAAGACAAACATATTTTTTCTAATTTTAAAGCTAAATATCAAATAATCTGATAGACGTTTATAATCATGAAATATTTGTAGGAAGAACATTTACAATTGCATATTCATAGTCCTTTTTTTTGCCGAACATATTCATAGTCCTCTCATACACTACAGATCAGTATAGAATTTACAAACAAATATAATAACTCAATCGAAAATATATTTTATGTATAATTATAGACAACCACTTTGAAGACTTAAGTATGAGGAATTTTTTCCTCTATCCAAAGGGTTGTCTATTATATGTAATAATTTGTCTTTGAAAAATATGCTCTATATTTACATTGAACCAATAATTTATTGATCATTTGAAACTAATTCATGTAGCGTAGTGTGCTTGATAAAAAATAAAAAAGTAGCGCAGAGTGTATATGGCTCTTTTACATTATAGAATTTGACTCATCTTATAAAAATAAAGAAAACAATTTAATATGAGAAGAGGATTAAGGGAGTGGCCAAGAAAGGTGGCAGAGGAAAGGCATGCACTATTGTGTAACAAAATCAAATCGAAAATGATGTCAATGACCTCTATATATATCAACCCCATTTCTCCTAACTTAGACGTGAGTGGGAACTTTCATTCTCAATATATAGTAAACCATCTTGATATACCTAACTTAGGCACATTAATGGCTAGTTTAAGGTTCTGGTTTTGTCTGGCCATGGTTTTGCTTTGGTTTATTCCAAGTTGCGAACCTCGTTTTCCCGACCATTTCATGCGAAGCAAGGTCAGTACTTCCGAGTCTCCGTTCATGGAAAATGCCAAAGAAGCGTTGAGGAATAGCATGCTACGACAACAAGTTGTCGGAAAGTTTGAGGAGTCCAAGAGGAAAAGTCCAGGAGGTCCTGATCCATATCACCATTAAGGGAGCTAGCTAGTTTTTTTTACCTAGATGGTGTGTAGACACCATGGCTATAGTTTGATCATGAGATATTCTGTTTGACAAAGTCTTCACTTCAAATTTCACTTTTGATTTTGTAGTGAATAAGAGAATTCATGGTTAGGAAAAAGAATCTTGTAATGTAATGTGGAATTACTTTGGTATGAGAAAATACTGGTTTGCAAATGTTGCAATCACGTCTGGAAGTAATAATGTTTGTTTTACTATATATTGTACCTATTTTTTTTAATGAAAAGCCGGAGGGTTAGGAATCAGTGCACTAGGACATCCAAACCAGGTTGACACTCCAATAACACCGCGTTCCTAAGCTCCAAAATATTATTAATAGAAATGAAAAAGTCATTAAAAACAACGAAAAAGATGCTACAAAAGACGGTAGCACTCCCTAATACATAAGTCAACATACAACTTTCATAAATAACGTGCAGACATACGTTTCGTTCTCCTAGAGAATCTCGATCAATATTTTGCCTGCCCAGTAGAGTTATTCTTGGCCTTCTGGGACGAAAGTGCAATCCATTTACCTTCCTCCCCCTCCTCAGCCACATCTGTCCATGAAGATAACAACATGTCCCCCTGTCCGCCCCAATGACACCTATACTAAGCTCGAACATCACCAATAGAAACATGCCCTAACTTAGAATTATCGTGAAACCTAGTATTACCCAACAGAGTCACAACAAGATGCTCCTCCAGTATTATATATTGTACCTAATTAAGGTAATCGATTCCATAAAAAAGAACTGTTATTATTATTATTATTATTATTATTATTATTATTATTTAAGTATATAAACATCAACATAAATGATTATTATTTATAAATACGCTTAGACTCTATGTATTGTTTTAACAAACACTTTCTGAATAAAAATATCAGAACTTGTACCCCAAGAACACAAAATTTGAGCAATAGCAAGTTAAGTGATATCCGGTGCATCTCGTTTACAGTAGTGGTGACAATTCTTATTTATATTATATTATATTATTTACATATCATAATTATATGTAATATATTAATGAGCTTCTAACTCATTGATATCGAAGCCAACTCAAATATCAAGAAACTATTGATTCAATTTTTTTAAAAGCAATTAAAATGACTTATAAAAAATATAATTAATTGAAATTTGAGTCAGGTATAATCATTTCGTAACCATATACTTCGTAAATTGTGTTATGGTAAATCCATTTTGTATATTTTCAAAAAAAAATTCTCTCAACTGATTTGTCTGAATGAGTTGTTGATCAAACATAAATATGATCTCCTAAATGTAATCCTCGATTAAAATAAAAAACGTATCTGTTAATTTATTCTTTTTTGTAATTTTTATGTGCCAAATATCTAAGCAAGACCATAACTAATAAAAATTGTGCATGGTTCTATATATTTGTTCCATCAAATTTTCTAAAGAATAGCCATATAAAGATTCTTTTGTTTATACATGACTCGTTAACATGTCAGTATATCACAGAAATGATTAATAAACCATAACATAAGGTGCAGTTGTGTGTATCACTTCAAGTTATATGGGTTAAATTGTCGTCCGCAACTGATCTTAAAGGCAGACGTATATACCAGAATATGGGTCAAATGCATGAACCCTCACAAATTTCGGTTCATTCTTTGACTTTTCATTTTCATCCTTTAAGTAGGCTTGATATATAAATCCTCCCGAACTTGTATGGTTCCTTCTATTGACACCTCCAAAATTTGGGAGTGTTCAGATTAACCGTCCATGTTGCATAAACACTATCAACTAAGGTACTATGACTGAAAATTTGAGGAGCATGAATCTCATGCGCTGTGATATGGCAAAATATGTATGCCACATTTTATTTTATTTTTTATCCGAGCCATTTAAATTACAGCTAACTAAGCAAGATAAATGAGGGACAAAATGTTTTAATTTGCCCAATAAATCCTAATCCAAACCCCTTTCCATAACCCTAACTCAAGCCAAAGACCTCTTCAAGTTGCCGATTCCATCAATTCACCTCCCATCCAACACTATTCCAAAAAGACTTGAGGCATTGTGTTTGTTTCCAATAAAATCCAAAGATTAAGCATTTTCTATCTTTCAACAATTTCAGTATCTTGAGGAGAAGCAGTTTAATCGACCTATTAAACAGTTCCAATTTGAATAGGGTGGTAAGTATAGGTCCTTACATAAATATTTTCAGCAAAATGGCACCACCACTGTATCATGTGCCCACACACAGAAAGAATGGTATGATAGAGCAAAAAATTTGTCAAGTTGTGGATATTGGGTCACTTTGCAAGGGCATTATGTTGCACCGTTTAAATTTTGGCAATTCGTTTTTGACACTGAGGTTTATCTTATTAATCGCATGCCTAGTTCTTCATTGTATAATGCCATTCCTTTCGATAGTTTTTTAACAAGAACCTCCTTCTATTGATTCCTTTATGTCTTTAGATGTGGAGTCTATATGTTTCTATGTCCTTAAAACACTCGTAAATTCTCTTTTCGTTCCAAGCAATGTGTGTTTATGGTTTATTCAAATAATCACTTAGATTGTAGGTGTTGTACAAAGACATAGATCGTTTTTTTTTTGTGTCATGTTTCCTTTATTCCTGTTTCAAAATGTCAATTAGTCATTTCCTCCGCATTGTTCAATTATGCCACTCCTTGGTTGCACATAAAATTTCAATTCCTCACCCACTTAGTCTTATTTGCAAGAGGCAATTCCACTCTATCTCATTCTTTTCTATCTCATCCTAATTTTAACTTTACAAGTTAGATCAAATCATTACTTTCTCATCTCATAACTCCATAAAATTCTCATCTTCCATACTTACCTTCACCAATCACACCACCAAAATTCCATCTCTCCTTTCAGTACATATCAACTTATCACAATCACCTCTTCCTGATAATTAGTAATAAAATTTCTCGTCGTTCCTCCAATTTTTTGTTAAACTTGTCATCTTCACCTCTAAAAATAAGGAAACTAACGCAATCACATCGCAACAGATTTTAAAACCTAATGGTCTCAATCTTTTTATCGATTTACATCCCCATTCGAACCCTTAACCTCATCTAATCCTTCCTCAAATGTTGAACCCTAATCTTATCTGACCACATCAATTCCATTCAACAGAGCCCATCTCATGAACCTTCGACCATCAACAAATCAAAAACACATAAATCTCACCACAACAACTAAGTCTATTACTTTTACCATAAACAAACTTGAGGCATGAAAATCCAAAAAATATCTCTAAACCTATCAAACCCACTTCTTTTCCCAGGCAAATAAAATCCATCTTGGAGAGAGTCAATGGAGCTTGAATATGCAGTTCTTCGTCAACCTAATGGTCCTATCAAGTGTTTGAAAGCTCAATTTGTGACTCGAGGTCATATTCAGGAGTATGGACATGATCATACAGACACCTTTAGCCTTGTTGTGAATCGGGTGATAATCCAAAAAGTATTATTTGTGGTTGTGTTGCGAGGTTGGTTGCTAAACAACTCAATATTAGCAACACATTCCTTAATGGTTATTTGGAAACAAATATTTCTTGGATCAAAAGCGATCAATATTGAGATCTTTTTAAGTTTTGATGATAAACAAAATATGAAAACAGTAAAAAAAGGTCATGTTATGTATGCCAGACTTAGAGTTAAGTACGTAAGAATGATCGGAGTAGCAAAGAAAAGCCACTGGAATGAGTTGCAGAAGCATTACGTACTCAAAAGTAAAGATTACGTACGTAAGGGAGAATTTACGTATGCAAATGTTGTGTTGCGTACACAAAGATGCACAAGTCTGAAGACAGAAGCTACCAGATTGCTTTGACCAAAAGTAACGTATGCAAAGAATTGGTTACATACGCATGGAATGGTTTACATATGTATGGAAAATAAGATAAAACAGATCTTCCAACTGTTGAAGATGATACAAAAATTATTAGTTGCAACAGTCAAATTCAACAAGTTACGTACATAACAAGAACGTTACATACGTAAGTAGAGGTGTTGCCGGTTTTAGAACCGGCGGTTCCGATTTGTCAAATGTGAGAACCGAAACCGAACCGTGGTTTTCACGGTTTGGTCCGGTTTTGATTCGGTTCGGTTCTGGTTTTAACCGGTTTAACCGTCGGTTCAGTTCCGGTACGGTTCCTGTTTTCTTTTTTCTTTTTCAATTGGTTATATAACAAATTTTATCTCGTCAATTGGTTTGTAAATTTTGTTATATTCAATAATTAACTATAATACCAATAATACATTTTATTCTAAAGATTTTTTTAATAATTTGTAAACAAATTAATTATGCTATTAGTAATTACATCACATAATTTTAAACAAAATTAGAAAAAAAAACTTATTAAATTTTATTAGATGCCCTCACTTGTGGCGGAGGAATACCGTGGTTACAATGCCCTCTTGAGTTCTAATATTTTCAACTTCAAAATTTTCAAAATTTCTATTTCAACCAAAAGTTTCCATTACTACAAAATAAATATGTAAATATTAATTAAATGTAATGAAATAACAAAATAACTAAATTAAACTATAGTAAAAAATTAGAATAAATTTGAAAAATGTAATTGTAAAAAATAACTTTGAGAAATGCAGAAAACGTAATTGGAATAATAAAATGTATAAATAATTAATAATAGTAATTTATAAAAAATGAATTTTTGAGAGAGTGTAGAAGAGATTGAGATTGAGAGAGAAAAAATGGTGTAAAATTGGTAAGAATAGGGTGGGTATTTATAGAATTGAAAAAATAAAAAACAAAAAAAAAAAGAAAATAACCGTTGGAACCGCTGGTAGAACCGGAGGTTCACCAGTTTTTAAAACGTGGAACCGGAACCTAAACCTTAAACCGTTGGTTTTGGTCGGCTTATTTCGGTTCCGGTTCGGTTCGCCGGTTTTGGTTTGATTTTTACAACTCTATACGTAAGACAGGCTTTACATATGCAATGCTTAAGGCTTAACCATGTAAGTTGATATCTTATTATTTTCTGCTAATTTTCATGCTTAGTTTCCTTCACATTAGAGAATTATTGTCTTTAATTCTAAGATATTTTTTACCCTTATGCAAAATATAAGTGAATTATTTTTAAAGGCAAATTTGGACAACTAGCGCAATTTTAGGATTCAAAGGAAGGGGCATGTAAAACTTGAGGATGATTACTAGGCTTAGGCATGTTTACAGCTGAAGATTGAACTCAGAAGTTAAGATCAAGATTGGAGTCTATTTACACAAAAGGATCATATACTCGCAAGATTTTATTCATAGTCTTAAGGGATATTTTCAGCTCCCATGTTGAATTAGAAGAGATGTAGTCAGCTGAGATTTTAGATGAGGGCAGCAAACATAGACCAAGTGGGTCTCTTTTATTTTTCACTTTTTTTAGTCTAATAGATAAAAAAGAGTAAGAAAAACGTTGGCTTCTTCCCTTCTCTTTTAGACGTTCTAGTTTTTTTTTCCTGAGAGACATAAAAATAAGAGGGGAGAACACAATAGAATTTTAATTCTCTGTAATGGCTTTGCACGGCTAATTTCTTTTCTCTTGGTTGAAATAAACATAAGTCATTGAACTATTTATTATGTGAGACCTTTGTTTTCAATGTAGTTGATTTTTTCTATTCAAACATTGAATTTTTTTTGATTTATTTTCATGACTATTTTGATTGATTACTAAGATGCGTAGTTGGTTGATTGATTGAAATAGTCTATTGTTAGGTTGAATATTGTATACATAAATGTGCAGTAACTTTAGTCGTTTGTAGCAACTAAGAATTTGTGTGTTTTCTGTGTCAGAAACCATATATTCTAAGAAAAAATATTCGTCTAGATTAAATATGACATCGTATGTCACATTGTCCTGTTCGTTAATCTTTTTAGTTCTTGATGCTGACTGTTAATTAAGCTTTAATACCGTGTCTAAGGTTGTTAACTGTCAATAATTTGTTGAATTACATGTTTTCAAGAAATAATCTTAAGGAAAGACTAATATTTTGAAAAAAATCACAACAAATGTTTGAATAGTTTAATTGATTGTCGTAAGTGTCGATGATCAGTGGTAGTTCAATTGGTGGATATGACTGTAAACCAATGTTCGTTTTCGATTGATTATTAATTTTCTTTCTACTTCCTAAAGTTTTTAGTACAGTTAGTTTTCATTACGTTTCTGTTTACTTGTGCCAACGAAGCCCCCTATTTTCTATTTTATGATCTTTGCTAGCGTATGATAAACAATCAACTCCTCGTGGGATCGACCCTTGCTTACCGCTAACTATATTTTCTTTAGTTTGTAGTTTAGTTTTAATTTGGTTGTAGGCGACAACAATACCATAAGTCAAGTTCAGATAAAATGAATAGAAAAGATTGCACTCCAACGGCTACTCCATCAACTCCAACAGTCTTTTGGCTTAGAAAGGCTATAAAAACATCAAGAAAACACAGAGAAATGATGGTGGAACACATGCTATCATAGCTCTTATCATTCAATTTGACATATTGAATGACATGTTAGCAATTAAACATAATACATGTTAGGGCATCCATAATAGTTATACCCATTGTGGGTATGATTGTCATGCCACATCAACTTTCTATTAAATTCTCTCTCCCTATTATTATACTCTTATTTATACTTTATCATGGGACCCACAATCATTTTACTCCTCATTTAGTTTATTTATAATATACAATTCACAATAAATACATTTATTTAATAAACTAATTTTATACTATTCTATAAAATAAATTATATTTTTGAAATTTTATTTTAAATTATTCTGGATAAATTATTTACGCAAAAATTTGTGGAAATATTTTTTTTTTATAAATTAGTGTCAAGTGAATAAATATTAAAAAACATTCGTAGGTTAAAAAATAAAATACATTAAAAAATCATTGTTCATAATGTAGGTTAAAAAATAAAATTACATTGAAAATAATGCAATGCGTTAACTTAAAGTACATTACTTGATGATATAAAATCCTAAAATTTATTAACTATAATAATACCCTAGATTAGAAATAAAATACAACACCCTAAACTATATTAATTAATGCCATCTTTTTGTTTGATAATAACACAAATTGTTTTGTGCATTTATAGTTGTTCGGGAGT
>CAODLS014638802.1:0-14290 GCA_948243855.1 Flueggea neowawraea | reverse complement strand
AATGATTTTTTATTTTTTTTAATACACATTTTAATGAATTTTTTTAATAAATTCATCATATTATGATTTTTTTAATACTAATTATAGATTATTTATGTAATTTGCTATGATATATAATTTATTTTTATTTGGTTAATTTTAAATCTCTTCTATTGATAAATATATTTTTTCAATATAATTTTTTTATCTACCATTTTATTTTGTTTCTAAAAATTATTATTTTTAAAAATTCAATTAAATAATTTATTTAATAAATATATTTTTTACTATTTATATATTGTAAATAAATTAAATAATATGTGAAGTAATTACAAGTCACATAGTAGAGTATATTGAGAGTTTAAAGATTAGTGAAATATAGTATAATAGTAAAAAATTAATGGATTACTGATATGACAGTCCATAAAACCCGAAATGAATATCATGCATTAGAGATGCTCTAACATGGCAATTCAATCTTAGGAGGCAATGTTACGTGGCAATAAGGTGGCACTATCGTGGCAACAAATGCCATGCATCACCTTCTAGTTGGGCTACATGTTTTAAGCATGGTATACAATCAGTGATGCCATATGGTGATGACATGGCATATGTGCCACTTATCATCATGTCATTGGACATGGCACATAATCAGCTGAGCTATGGACAAGTGGAAAAATGTAATATGGTACACAACAAGTGTGAACAATGTTAGTGATACGTTATAATCCAATCGCGTGAACATTGTCATTTATATTTTCATTTAATATATGAGTTATTTCATTGTTATATTATTATGTTATTTTTAGTAACGCTATAACTTGATAAAAGTGTCTATGAATAGTTAATTTGCTTTCGGTCATCAAATGTTTGATTTTATAGTAAAAGCTTAAGGTGAAAGAATACTATTCTAAATAGTCATTGGTCATTCATTATTATGAGAATGATAATGAAGTAATACTAGTATGTATTATTAGGGATGGTCATATTTTACTGATCATGAACATGTGATGTCACTCAGAACATAAATACATGTTGGAACATGATATTGGATTGACTCGGTATGAGAAATACTACATGGATTATGCCGTTAATATTTCTCATTGCAGTAGTGATATTTGAGTCAACTTGAATTCACCATAGATTTCTTCATGAGGAACTCTATGTCTTGATATAGTTCAACATCATCTTCAACTAGATGATAATATTGTTGGATTAAGGATGATCAACATTAAGTTCCTTTTATGGTTTGATGATAAGAAAAACATTTAACTTGAAGAGAAACACGTTGGAAAGGTCAGAATTGCAAAACAAGTCATTGCATGTTGAATAGCGTACGCAATACACTCACAACATACGTTATTGTGGAAGCCAACGTACGTGGACAAATACAATGTACGTGAGGAAGAGAAGAATTTCAAGCCGAGGCCACTAGAGCACAACACAACATACGTGAATCAAGGATAACGTACGTGAATCATCCACAATGTATGTTATGAACTCAAAATGCACGTTATATGGATTCAACTATGATCAACGTACGTTGGAACATTAGGGACGTACATGAAAGACTTCCAAACAGTAGTAGATAGCATTAAATGCACTCCAACGGCTATATTCTCTTCACCAACGGTCATATGGCTTAAAAAAGCTATAAATACATCAAGAAAAGGAAGAAAAACATGGATGTTCGTATGGTTTTAAGTTCTAAACATTTTCATGACTCCATCAACCCAAAAAACACCAAATTCAAGTTAGAGAGAAGATCAAGAGCATCAATCAAATACATGTACTCCTAGCATAGAGCTTTCATTTATGTAAAACACTTTGAGAGTGGGGAAAGATTTATTGTGAACCTAGAGAAAACAACATTGTATGGCTTTAGAAGTTTAAGTCGGGAATCAACCTTGTAAGATTTAGAGGGGTGAGCTGTAATCACCCTTGTATGCTTTAGAAGGGTGAGCCGTAATCAACATTGTTGGCCTTAGAGGTGTGAGCCACAATCAACCTTGGTGTAAGGCTTTATTGGATTGAGTTGGAATCAATCATCGATTTAATGGAAATCCTAAGTGAGACCTAGGTAGTTGACGTAGGCATGGTTAGCCGAACCACTATAAATCTTGGTGTTGTTTTCTCCCTCACTTCCCGCTCTCCAAACTCAACCAAAGCAAAGACTGAAAATTATCCAACAAATACAAACTATAATTGGGCAAATGGTAAATCATATGGAGAAATGTGAGCGACAATGAAGGAATTTGTCCCTCTTTTATTTGAGTTAGATATCTCTTAGCTACTTGATAAGTAAGACTTACAAAATGCATGGCTATGCTCGAATGAAATTAATAGGAGTTATCAATATCATTTGTTGAGTCAGTGTACTTAAGAATCAAGAAAAAATTTATTAAGCTATATAAAGATGGTGTGATTCATGTTTTATGCTTAATTCGTATATCGTGTGACAACTAAATATCAGACTGTGAATTAGGTTTTGTCAAGTCATTAAATTCGCTCAAAATTGGGTAGTCATAATGTCATGCTATAGGCCGCTTATGACTCGTGGGCTTAGAATGCGATTTGGGTCGCTGCCAATGTTGAATGGACCTACAGGGTCACAAATTAGAACAAACTATAGTGGGATATAAATTATCACTCTCTTCGGCCCCATTAATTATCCATGCGTCCAATTAAATTAGTTGTAATTTGATTGGCGTGTAAGATGAAAAAGATGGAATTAATTTTAAATTCGTTTAAAATAAAATTAGCTCTTATCTAAAAGTTGACAGACCTTTGAGAGCCACCAAAACCGAAGAAGAGAAATTGATAGGGTTTTAGGAGAGTGTATTCCGAACAAGTGCTATCACACCAATCCCATTAGGCAGCTTATTCGTGCGGATATCTGTAGTGGACCTTTGCAAGCTGCAATGTTTGGGACTCGAGTTCAGTGACATCCTCTCACGTTCTGCACTGCGAATCAACAAGATAATGTCGTCTTCCTTAATTTGCTTTATCGAACTGCATGAATCTTGGTGGAATTTGTGAACAATTTTTTTTTTATTTCTGCTACTTGTATGTGTCTTGGATTCCAACACAAATCATTGATTGCCACATATGCCTTAACGCATCAAAATGCAACAAATTTGGTCAGCAAGATGTGCCACAATTGGCAGGTGCATACCACAGACTGCCTTCTCAATTGATTCTAATGACCGAATTCTGTCAGTGTTTTTAAGGCTATTGATTTCATTGATGGGTCAAAATATCTATTTTCTCACTTTCTGTCTATCCTATTAAAATTAAATACTGTCCCTATAAAAAAAATTGACAAAAGCTAATATATATTTTTCAACAAATCAACACATATAATCAATTTACAAGAATCTTTGGAGATTTGCACTAGCATGTTTTTCATGAACACAATCAATTTAACATTCTAACCTAATGCCCTAATGATACTGATTAAGGCAATGAATAAAGCACTATAACAGAAATACACGCAAGATTAGGATGTATTTTGTACCCTAGCGTTGCAAGGACCAGATGTACAACAAGGACAATCTAGATATCCCATGAAGATCGAGAATAATTGCGGGAACTTTGTGGTTGGAAGGAGAAAACCTCTCCTTTTCTCCTATCAAGGCCGATGACACTCTCTCTATAAAGGGGATGTTTCTTTTTATGGTCACTCTATTTTTAGCTTAGACTCCTTAAGGTTTAAGTCTAACTCCTTATTTATATAGAGATAATTATTGAGTTAATTATGTCATATGTCTCAAATAAAATTTAAATTTTCACAAAAAGAGTCTAAAATTTTATAATTAGTTGAATAACATATTTTTAATTTTAAGTCTATCATATACCATTTTTTAAATTTAGGGTCTCAAAAATGCTAGATTAATTTAAATAAAAGGCAATTTTTCTCATCATTTTTTCACTTTTTTTCTATCTATTGGGTTTCTCACTCCTAGTCCTTTTCTCTCTCAACTCTCCTGACTTTTTCTTCTCTCTTCCTCTCTCTTTCCTCTCCAATATCTTCTCTCTTCTGCTCTCTCGCCTCACCCGTCTCCTCTTTCTTGTTGGATCTTCCTCCATCGTTGCTCTCTTTCTCTCTCCTAATCTTCGTTGTTCTCTTTTCTTCTCTCATCACACTCTCTCATCGGTTTCTATTCCCTTGTCGCGCTCTCTCTCTTTGAGTTCTCTTATGTCCTCATAGCTCTTTCTCCTCCTTGTGTTCTCTATTGTCCTCGTCATTTTCGTTGGTCTTTCTCCTCACTTTTTTGTGACGGATTTTCTGTTGGCAGATCTATTGAGTTTTGTGGTGGTGGTGGATTTTGTGTTTGTTGTTTAGTTTTGTCACAGGGACGGCTGGGGTTTGGATGGAGTGCGGGTGGCACTAGATTGGTTAGGGTTGGCTGGAGTGGGGGTGCCGACTGGTGGTTTAGGAAACCCTAACAACATGTTGTTCAAGAAAAAAATAAAATATGTATTTTTTTATTTTTAGTTGTTTCGGTTTTGATTTGCTTTGTTTGATGAAGTGGCAGAAACCTTAGCAAACTGATTTTATTGTGTTTAGTTGATTTTTGTTGAGTTTGATTGATTTTGTGTATGTGTGATTATATTGGAGACTTTTCGTAAACTTCTGGAGACATTTGTAGACTTTTGGAGACTTTTAGAAATCAAATTAATTAACAAAAAATAAAATATTATTCATAAAAAATATACAAATAATTGAACATAATTAAAAATCATTACACTAAAAATTTATTGAATCAAAATTTTTATAAAAAAATTGTGGAAATTGGAGATTTTTGGAGACCTTCTGAATTAAACCAAACTTCTTATAAAAAAAAATGAAAAATGTCATTTGAAGACTTTTGGAGACCTTTCAAAGACTTCTGGAGATCTCTTTTGGAAACTTCTGGGAAATTATATAATTTTTTTACTGAAATTAATTTTTTTGAAAAAAATTTCTCACGAAAATATCTCAATTTTTCAGTCAATTTCTTAGTCAATTAAAAATTTGGTGAAAATATCACGATTTCTCGCGAAAATATCTAAATTTTTCAGTCAATTAAAAATCTCGTATTTTTGCAAAATGTTTCAAGAGTGTTTATATTTATGAATATGTGTTTGGTGTGTGTTTAAAAATGAATTTTTGTATTTCATTTGAGTATATTTGTGTGATTTTCCCATAATTATTTAGGTATTCCTACTTAATTAAGGAGCCCATTTAATCTATTTAATTAGGACTCACACTTTTAATTGCAGTAGTCAAGCATATATATTATAGGTTATCTTCCGTGACTTATCCTGCAATTTGGCCCATGCTAAAAAAGAACAAGAACATAAGCAAGAGAAATCCAGATTCAGAACCCTCTTGGGCGTACTTGCATGCCATTGTTTGCGTTTGATCACTTCAACAAATGAAAGCAGATTCCAACGCAGAGAGAGGGAGATAGCACACCAATGTGCAAGCATCTCCTAGATATGGAAGACAATAAAAGTAATGAACTTTTTATTTTTTTTTAAGTTCTCAAATGCATGAAATCAATCTTGCGCAGAAAGTATAACAAATAATGAACAACTTTTGATTAAGGAAATGGGCTAAGCACTTTTGTCTAGATGAAGCCTCCTAGGAGTGAGGGACTCGTATGCTAGACTCCAAAAGACAACATATACGCATCTTTTCTCCCCTTCAAACTCCCTTAAAAACCGATTTGAATGTCCAGTCCCACCACCCAATGCTCATTTTTGTGACCAGGACATTGAGGTTAATTAATGAAGATCTGATTGCAGTGAAAATAATAATAATAATAAAACATGGTTTTTGTACATATAAAAAAACATGGTTTTTGTTGACATTTGTATTATTTTATTATTGACCTTCATAAAATGACCTAGATGGTAATTAAAGCAATATATCCACATGGCCAAGCTAGCTAGCACATAATTGATAAAGAAAAAGGAAACAGTTTAATGGTTCCAACCCCCTAATAATTCACGTTGCCATCAACCCCATTTCATCAAATTCTTTCAAAAGAATCCCTGAAATTAAAAGAATAACAAATCCAAATGACTATGATTGTAAACTGACGTTGCTATAGTTTAGTAAAATGATTGAGATGAAAAAATGCATTATTATGGAGTCTACTATAAGAATCATATTCCGAATCTTAGTAAATGCATGAATTCTGTTAAAAATCTCACGCTAGAATATTTGTGTTTCCCATGATATGTACCATCACACATAATAGACTACTATTTTGTTAGATATTTCCTTAAACTCTAAGGATAACATGAAAAATTGTACATGGCGTTGATTTTTTTTTCTTTTTTTTAATTGATCGAAAACAAGGCGTTGAATTTATTACGATGAAATATGGTCACATGAATTATATGAAAAAAATATATTTTATTAAATTATATTAATTTTATATGCATTTAAATTAATTAGCAAGTAAAATATATATTTTCGATTTCAGCAGAGATGTTTCGTTAATTAACCCCAACAAATTCATTCGATAGAACCTAACTGTACTTCCAATTCCAACCCCGAAGTCTCTTTTGAAAAATATTGTCTTGACAAATAATTGATCTTCCTGAACAATATTGTATTGGATTGGAGAGTTGAGGGGGAAGAGAACTGTTGAAGTATCCAATTTTTGAAAGTAATTGTCCTCTTATTGTAAATTTTAAAAATCAATGAAAACAATACCGGTTCATTGTTGAAACAAAAGGTACATTTTGTCTTGAACGATTTTATTTGACAAAAGTCATTCTTTTTGAATCTTAAAAAAAATATTGAAAGAAAAGAAAACACTAATAGATAATTTATCCGTAGAATCCTAATCGAGTTAGAATTATTAGAATTCTATTCAGTATAAGAGGCTATTTATGAATCTCTATGGCAAACGTAAAGTGATTAATAGAGGAAATTAGAGTGACCGCACAAAAACAACACATCCTTTAGAGAGAAAAGTATACAATCATGTTGGAAAGGTGACCTTTTCTTCGTAGAGGAGTCTAGGTTGTGGAATTGCCTTGCATTCTCAACCTGACATATTCATAGGGTGCCTGCACAATATGATGTGCATGTAATCTTTTTGTTGTGCTAAAAGAGGTTAATAGCTTGTATAGATTTATTTGGTTTATTGGCTATTGCTTTACCATGTTTTTACCTTCAATTAGAATAAAATAGAAAGTTTCAATTTATCAACAAATCTGTCACATAATTAATTTCTCCAATTCTTACTATTAAATTGCTGCCATGGCAACTTTGGTGGCATACCGATGCTGTTGATTGATTGGCATGGCATGCTAATTGGAATGATGACTGGACATAAGTGCTTATGGAATTAACAATTCTTCTTTTTTATTTAGTTTATTGGGCTATCTTGGAAGATTTACTAATGACCGAAAGTTTGTGTTTCCTTTAGTGAATTTTTAAGACCATGACAAACTCGTTAATAAATTAACAGTTTATGCTTTATTTTTATTGTTAGAAATATAGATCTAAACATGATAAATATTGTATTTATCATTGTGACATAAATAAGATATTTATAACACTTAACAATTACCTGAATAAATTTGTGTTTATCTATAAAGGGTCTTTAAATACGTCTTCATTATATATTCAGTGAGTCAGTAAAATGAATGAATAGAAGTAATATCTTCTTGTAGACCTAATCACTCTTGCTAATTATGTAAAAATTTGTTCGTGTATTTTTCTTTTATTTTATGTCATTGTTGAATTATTTTACATGACATCATAGCTTTACGAGGCTAACCGTCTAATTTAATCAATTCTCACTTTTTTGCTGTCCAATTTGTTTGACCATTATTCATTTCGATCATTTCTATGTTGATGATTATTTCGACATTCAAGTTTGGTGATGTTGAGACAGATGGTGATTGTGGCCTTCTTCATGTTATATTTAATTGTAATTTTGATAGTTCGACTTGTTTATTTAAGTTTGATGTTCTTTTTGATTAATTTTGTTTTTTTATCGATGAAAAGGGAAGGCGGGACTGACTGGTAGGTAGTATACTCCTACAAGATAATATTATCATAATTGAAAATATAAAATAATGCAAGATGAGTATTTTAGTTTGTTCTATAATCATATAGGGAGTGTTAGAGGTATATACTCGACATGATAGATATTGTATTTTTATTACGATATAAATACAATATTTATCATATTCACTAATTTTTTTTTGACGGCATATTCACTAATTATCAGAATAAGTTTATATATATTTATTTGTAAGCGCCTGTACATAAGCTTATGTTTACGTTTACCATACTCAGTAAGCATAAATTATTAACAGTTCTCAACAAGTATTTTTCTTTTTAAGATTTGAGCCTATGTTTACAATAAAATCTCATCTAAGGTTAATGTGCTAACTACAAAACTAATAGTGTGTAGTAACGTTGAATTATTTATATTTTGATAAGGAGCCTTTAATTATTTTATGTTAATATTTTTTAAAAAACCATAAAAGATTTTTTAATTTAACAAATTTCATATTTTTTAAATAGACAAGCCTTATATATAAAAAAAAAAAAGAAAAGCAAAAGGTGGCGTTGAGGTGGAGGGTCTAATTGAGATACAAGATATAATTGGTTTTTTCTTTTTGAAGAGTGAGATACAAAATGTAAATGAGTGTGCGTGTGCATTAAAAGTTCATTCGATCCTTTCCTTCACTGGATGCTTTAAAAGATGCTTTGCCCAACATAATCTTCAACTCTTCTTTAAGTTTCCTTCATTTTTTTTATCTTTTTGTCTCTCTTTCACCATCCTTTTCCTCCATTTTCCTCTATAGTCAGCTTACAAACAACGCATTCTTTACATACCACAAATATATATACGAATTCATATATAAATCATTTTGTGTTACATCTCTTCCTCTACTATTTCTTTCTTGTTATAGACCAAAACCAACAAAAAAGAAAGAAAAGAAAAGTAAGCACATATGTGCCTATCAAAGGTCAATTTATCTTAGGGCCTAGGCAATAACACAAGTCACTGAGTGATCTCTCCCATCTCTTCATGCTCAAGACTCATTGTCTCATATATTGGATTTGGATGGAGATCATTGGTTCCACCAACACTTGTTTTATTGCATGGCCTTGTTTGCTTATTTCAAAACCCGACAATTTTTATTTTCCTTTATATCTCTCCCCATCTTCTTCTCTTATCTTCATGCATATCTTCTCTTGTATTATGTTCATAATCCCATTGAGGTCAACCCAACATCACTTCCCATGTCTCTTTCATATTTTCTTTTTAATTAATTTTTTAGCTTTTTTCCTCAAAAATTTTTAAAAAATAAAGATGGTCGTCAAGTTTGACTTGTTTTACTTCTAATTATTTCCTTGGTTTCTTCCATGAATTTATAAAATGATTTTAGTTTCCGTGTTCGTTTTTATATTTTTGGCAACCTAATTATATCCTGTTCTTTTCAGTTAATATTTTTATTTCCATGTTGATTAAAACATTGATGGGCTTAGTGTTGAAGTCCTTATTGAACTTACGTAAAAAAAAAATCCTTATTGAACCAAAAAACCTCAGGAAATTTAAGACAGAAACATTGAGATGACTGACCTTAACTTGATGCTTCCAATAGACATGTTTGTGCTTGTATACTACACATAATCTAAGAAAAGTATTATTTTGATGCTTGATTATACTGCATCGGAAATTTATTTTATTCTAATATATGCAAGAGCTCCGACGACCACGGCCAATAGCTTGCAGTAACGAAACAAGTCCAGCTGAGGAGAAAAATTAAAAACCAAAGTTGAAGAAAATAGCTTGGACAAATTTAAATATTGTGGCTAAAGAACGAACAATTAGATGACCAGAACAAAAAGACAACGTAAAGAACACTTTATTTATTTTTGTAATCCTTACCCACAAAAAACAGCAATACAAGTTCACAACGTCTTTTTTTCCCAAATATTGACTTTTTTCACGGATTCTTTTCTACTTTTTTCTTTCAAGTAATACTATTGTAGAATTTCAATTGACCAGATATATATGGGAACATGACATGAACACGTTGCCATAGGAGCTTGTGCGGCAATATTTATTTTTTAAGTTAATTTATTTATTCTTGAAGGAATCGGCTACCATTTTAACTAATAAACAGTATAAATAATATGTTATATTTACTAACCTTGATTCTAGTGGAAGACAACAACATCGAGCAGCGGAATAGGATAAAAAATGTTGTTGGTCTCACGAGCAAACCACGGTCGATAAGTCGATAGGAGAGCTCGACTCTTTCTCAGTCTAGATGTCACGCGGATCGGGTCTATCGACGGACAAATGACTTGTCGAGGGAGGAGGCCATGAAAGTAAAGAAGAAGAAAGAAGGAGGGAGGGAGGATGGAAGAGGGAAGGACGTTTCCTTCCCACTCTTTTCTTTTCTTTCCTTGTTTTCTCTTCTTTCTTTCTTTCTTTTTCTTCTTTTTCTTTCTTTCCTTCTCCTCTCTCATCTTTTTCTTCCTGCCCACACTTATCTATATAAGCCCTTAATGGGCTTAAGGCCCAATGAGCCATATAGGCCCAACTCAATTGGACTTATCAATTGGTCTCGATCCACGATCTCGGTTCATATCTTAACCGATCGGGTTTGGTTCACCCGTCATGGGCGGACTGCTATTTTCAACATCTCCCACTCGCACATGAAGGAACTATAACACGCCATAGATCATGATGGAACTAATACCAATCATGATAATGACCTCATGGCATACATCATCATGTAATATAATTAGCACTCATATAACCATGCTCGATCCTTTCGTCATACAGGTAAATAGACCGTGTGACCAGCATACGATTATAGCGTATTTGCTATACACCTATTAGGATTATATAACAGCTCATATATCAATCCTGCCAGAAGGAGACTCTTGCAGAACAACTCCATTCTGCGAAGGTGTATGCAACAGCAGCATAGACTGCTGGAACGTATGTCATCCCCTAGTTCGTAACCATACAATCGCTACTTTCGAACTTCTCGATCTCACGAAAGCTTTTCTCAGAGTTCACTCATCATGTAACATACTACATGAGATCTGGTTAAGCAAACTTTTGAGATGTGTGCGAATGTGTCTAGAGAACTTCCCCTCTTACACCAAACAATCCACATAGCCAAGTTTACTTGCCCAGCTTATCACGCTTGATCGAATCAATCATGACCATTAACGACAAGCTAAAGTAACCAAACTCAACTGCATGTTTTGAATGTATTAAGGGTTCTAAGGATAGGTAATACCGAGAACCACATATTCACGGTAGGGTCTCACACTAAGAAAAGTGAGATCGTTTTTCAATCTTTTCCATCCCTATGGTCGTGCATATAGCACACATGGTATGATCATGTGTTGTGGTGTTATTTCCTTCCATTGGAGGAGCACATGTTTTATACAATATTGTCAACACCACACAAAAGCTTCAGTTACGATGCATTTCACCATCTAACCTTAATCCAAACTTTAACAGGATTACTTTTGGCTTTAAGACAGAATATGCTAAAAAATCTCTTAATTTTAGCATCTAATCATTTAATGATCACATAGGATTTTATCCTATAACGTACGTCTCTTTTCGTACGACTTTTTATTGTCATTTTACAATGAACTCACAACTATAAAATGGAAGACAGCCTCTTGATTATGAGCGTTCCCTCTTCTGCATTCAAATTTGGCATTATCTTAGTTCTTCCCCCCAACGAACTAGAAAAACTAAGGTAAACACCAATGTGAGTGGGTTACTTCTCTGTCCAACATGCTTTCACACTCAATACTACTACAAATGTCAACTCTCAACATTTGCGCTCGTGTATTGCTCACAATGATCTTAATAAAGATCATGTTTTAAGGGATTACACATTTTGTGTGTCATGCGGGTCTTAAAGAACTTATTCCTTATATGCTTTTATTAACGGATTTATAATCACATCTCGTATGGACTTATATTCCAAGTTCACTTCTCTTTGTGAAACTTGTACTCAAATTTCACTTGTTCTTGTACAACCAAGTCTTTCACAACATGATACTTGGTCTCAATTTGCTTAGACATATATTAGATCTTTTCGATCCTTAAACAATCGAGATTGATTGTCACTAAAGTCTGTCATAGGTTCTTTAGGTGGTTTGTGCCAGGTGGATCATTCCACTATATAGCCAACCTTTCTACTGCACTGCAGCTTACGAAGTTTGATCTCAACTTCTTTTTTCTACACATTTATATGTATTCCTCCCTATTACGTGGAGTAGCATTTTATCTAAGTAAGAACACATAACTAGACATGGGCATCCCTCTCACGTATATCATTATGTGGAGTAGCAACTGTGTCTCATTTTTATTGCAAGCCTTTACGATAACACAGTGCATTGTAGTGCCTCTAAAGTATCCAAGTATCTCATCCACTGCTTTCCAACATCCTTCTTATGTGTTGGGTCAATATTTGCTAGCTAATTTGATTGCATAACAGACTCTAGGCATTATACACACCTAGGCATTTATTACAAGACATGGTCTTGTAATTAACACATGTACTCTATATTACAAAAGACATTCATATGAAGAACATTTCTTATATGTTCTTCATTTCATATAGTTTATGTACACATGTGTCTTGCTAAGAGACTTGCTCTTAGTCACGGGGTTTCCTATGAGTCATCCATTTCTGTATCTTGAAGCGTTCAAGTGACAACATTCCACTCAAACGATTTCTTGGAGTTTGACTCCAAGGTCAACCCATATTATTAATCTCAAAATTGGGTCTCAACCAATCTTTGGTGTCATTCGAGTATGCTAAACCATTACAGCTATCAGTGTGATGTTCACACTAGGTAAGAATGACAAGATTCACTTTGGTATTGTCACAACATATATGAATATACTATTCTCTCAAAGAAGTCTATGGACATACCTTAAACAGTACAAGAAAAATGCTGATTGCCTACGTTTTCTTTTGCTGCGAAAATAAAATCATAGCTAAATGTCTCTTTCCTCTACGTTTTTTCGTTTTTGTAGGGAAAGATTGAAAAGTTTAGGCGCCCATGGATTTACCGATGGAGGAAAAATCTTTATCTACGTTTTCACAATTTGGCAACGATAAGTTCTGTGGAGAAAAGTAAAAATTTTTGTCTACGAAAGTTAAATTGTAGAGAATAAGATTTGAATTATTTTCTACGAATATTAATCGTAGCAAAATGCTGTAAACTATTAAAAATTTTGATTTTATTTCCCATATTTTTGGTGTCATCAGATACTTCATTTGCATAACAACACTTCACGTCTAAGGCCAATCTCTCCCATTATGAAAACCATCGTCTTCTACACCAATACCATTATGCCATAATCCTCCACTTCACTACAACCATTCTCTACACCAAAACCAGTTGTCATTCAACCAAAAACCCATTGTTGCAAGGCATCTCTGTAGCAATACTAGTGTCGACACATCTAGGGATTCGAATCGCACTACTAGGGATTCGAATCCACTACCGAAAATTCTCTGCTTGAGTTTTCATTTAAATTGCAAGGATTTGGAGGTAAGAATCCCAGTTTTTCTCTTCATATCTGCCATGGTGCCTTTCTATCTTCTCTTTTCTGCTTGGGTTCGCAAATTGGAAGGGGAAATTTCCACTGGTGCGCCGCGGTAATCTCTCTCTCTCTCTCTTGCTACAGTATTTTCAAAAATAGTATGTTTAATTCTTGTTGCTTGTAGTCTATTCTCAATACTAGTTGATTCGTGGACTAGTTAATTTGTCTCCTCTGCTCTCACATCGTTGTTCTCTACCTTCTCTTTATCTTCTTCGTTCTTCAATACCCATTTCTTTGTTTCTCAGTTTCTTCATCGTGGAAGAAGCTAATGGTGAGTTTCTTAGTTGTTCAAGTTTTGATCTTTTCTGGGTTTGTCTTAAGTTTCTTGATCTTGGTCTCATTGATCTTAATTTCCTGTTTAATTTGGGGGTTTTGATTGAAGGATTGTTCAATTACAGTCATGAAGTCTTGTCCTTTTTGTGAATATATGCGTGTTATATAGTAATCTGTAATGGAATTGAAGAGTTTCTTGAATTTTCAGACTTTTGTCGGTTGTAGCGTTATTGATTTTTTAGAGTTTTGTGGGTTATAACTGGCCTAACTGAATATAGTAATCTGTAATGGAATTGTAGAGTTTCTTGAATTTTCAGAGTTTTCTCGGTGATAACTGTCGGTTACTAATGATCTTTTTTATTCTCTGTGTTGACAATGTGGCTCTGTTAATACATTCAAATTCTATTGCA
>CAODLS014638426.1:0-14586 GCA_948243855.1 Flueggea neowawraea | reverse complement strand
TGAGTTTTTTGTGGTCATGTTTGTTTCAGATGCTTTTAGATTATTTTGAGCATTTTAATTAGAATTTTGGTTAATTAAACCCTTAAATTGATAAAATTTTCAGTTTTTTTCACATAATATTGATAATTTTTTTTATTATTGCTATCGCTTTAGTTTTGTTTATGATTGAGTCTTGATAATCATCTAACACTGATCAATTTGTATATAATATTCAAGTTGTGTATCAATATGTTTCATTTGTTAATCATGCCGTGGTGGAAATTTTTACAGTTTTAATTAATGGAATTAAGAGACGCTTACAATGTACTGACCAGGTGAGCAAGAAAAATATGTTCATCTTCTCAATCCATCTATGGTGCACACTGATGATGTGACCAGAGCACATATCTTTCTCTTTGAATATCCTAATGCAAAAGGAAGATACAAATGTTCAACTGTCACGATTTCAATTGAAGAATTGTCCAAATTTCTTTCGGCCAAGTATCCTGAGTACCCAATACCTTCATTGGAGTATGCACTCCTTTCTCTCTTGCTTTACTCTTTTAATTTTTTTTCTTTTGGCTATTCTTGAGTTTAAAACCAAATGGCTTGTTTGGTTTACAGCATTTTTACATATTGTATGTTCAATATATTGTAATTCTAAAAAAACATCGATTTTTTTTAATTTTTTACAATGCAATATGGTAATTTGCAATCTGTCGTAATCTACCAAAACTAAATACTTTCATAACAAATTGTATATGGTATATTTGTTTTAAAGTCATGTTATTATCTCCATTTTTACTAATAAAAAATATATTACCTCTTACATTATATCTGCTATTAAAATTGTAGATTTTGATTTTTTGTTTTTTTAGAGCTTTGAAGGATGTCAAGGGTTTCAAACGCCCTGGTTTGTCATCAAAAAAATTGTTGGATTCCGGCTTCAGCTTCAAGTACGGACTTGATGAAATCTTTGATGACGCACTTCAATGTTGCAAAAAGAAGGGTTATCTTTAGAAAGTTTTGCAAGAACGAAATATGCAATCTAGTTCATTAGCTCTAATCGGGTGCATTTGTTTGTGATAGACTGCAGAAAAAAATTGTGAAAAC
Source organism: Flueggea neowawraea (assembly GCA_948243855.1). NCBI lineage: Eukaryota > Viridiplantae > Streptophyta > Magnoliopsida > Malpighiales > Phyllanthaceae > Flueggea > Flueggea neowawraea. Next base: position 13,494 of record CAODLS014638426.1, on the reverse strand, counting down.
AAATAGCATAGTGAAAAAGAAAAACGATTGACGTTTTTTAAATAAATTATAATATATTTGAACACAACCCAATAGCAAATAAAATGTTATTTATTGAGTATAGAACGTTGTTTAAAGTATGCTGTGATATAGTTTAATATAGTGTTTTTTCAGTTGCTTCTCCGAGTAGTTACTTTGAAGGTGGATAATTCTTTTAGCATTCCAGTTAATTAAAATGACTGAAAATTGAAATAAATGGTAAAAATAGTTGCTCAATTCGGGGTGCTTCTGACATCGTCAATGAATTTTAATTTTTTAATATGTGTTTATTCAACTTTAGTTTTATTTTAAATCGATCATTCCTGTTATTTTTTTAATTAAATTTTTTAATGGGAGTCTTGTCTACGTGCTTATCGGATTATATGGATGATGAGATAGACAAACATCATTTCAATCCATGGGGTTCCCTCTTTTGAGGAGCGATCACTATTATTACCCCCATAGTCAATTAGTAGCGGAGCCAGAAATCTGGTTCAGTTTGAGTCGAATCTGCTTAACCAGTTTTTTCGCTCAGTGATGTGTACGAAAAGATATATATATATATAATTGAAAAATTAAATTAAATATTCGAATATATGTAAATAATGTATACAACTATTTTTGCACACTCGAACTAACAGATGACAGTTGTTTTTAACGTGCCGTCATGGCTTAAAAACGTTGCAAAATAACCTCATTATCAATAGGTATAAAAATTTCTTTCTCAATAAAAATTATTTAAGTCAATTTATTCTAATAAAATAACATAGCAAATAGCAATCACAAAATAATAACAAAATTATTAGACACCCAAATCAATTAACTTAACGATTAAAAACATCTAACTAATTCAAAACTAACAATTAAATCCATTCAATCACAAATAACAAAATGATTTAAGCCAATTTATTCTAACAAAATAACCTAGCAATCACAAAATAATAACAAAATTATTAGACATCCAAATCAATTAACCTAGAAATTAAAAATATCTAACTAATTTAAGGCATAGATTCATTAATCAATTAATCAATAATCTTAACTCTAATTAAAATAAAAACTGAATTATACTTAAAATAAAGAAAAAGGAGAGTTGGCGAACTTACTAGGGAGAGGGGGATGAATAGCATCAGCGAAGCGAAGGAGAGGTGGCGGCGTGGGTAGTGGGGAACCGTTCGAGGTGGCAGCTGGAGTTCTGAGATGGGAAGGAAGGGAACTGGTCTAGTTGTGAGTTGTGAGGGATGGAAGGAGTCGAGTTATAAGTAGACCCACGTATTTTTTTCCTTCAATTTCAGTGGGGGAGAAATGACAAGTCGTTTAGCCCATTTTAAACCAGTATTTCACCATGTGATTTAAAAAAAAAAAAAAAGGAAAGGCGCGTGACTGTGCAGCTTCGTCTTCGTCGCTTCATTAGGTCACACTCTAGTCTCTTCCGCCTCCAAGCTCCAACAGCAGCAACCATAGCTGCCCTTCCTTGATGGGGGCTCTAATGACACTCGACCGACTTCAGTGGGTGCCCGTGGGTGCTTAAGTACCTACTAATCCCTCGGTGGTTTTGCCAATATAATTAGCATCTTTTCCACTTGGGAGATAAAAACCTGTAGGTGGTTGAACATGTGCCACCTCCTTTAATTGTTCCATGACTGTTTCAGATGTTGATTGTTCGATGGCTTCATCATGGGCTCATTCAACATAAGGACCTTGAAAAATCCTATTGAGTTGGGAATCGGAGCAGTGATAACTTCAACTAGTCTAGAATAAAGAGTCACAGATTCGGTCTGTTGCAAGAGATGTTTAGTGGGTCTAAGTCACTAAAATCTTGTCATGTTATGTAAACCAAGTCAATATTAATGCCTTTGTCATATTAGGATGAATAAGTCAATAATTGTGACTACTTCTTATGTTGTCTTATTACTCAATTATGACGGCTACCTGTCATAACAGTAGTCATAAATGATATTTGATTGTAAATTTATGTATTTGTAATTTTAGAAATCTATATAAAAGGTTTTTTATGAATGGAAAATCAGACCAATCCTTAGATCAAAACCTCCCTCTTGTTTCCATCCTGATGGCTTTCTAAGCTTTTCCTAAAGTCTTGAAATCCGGGAGTTTAACAATTTTTTGGTATGGTTACTGAATTTTAGACTATATTTTCTTATTTCTTATGCGAATACTGATAGATCAGAGAGAACAATTAATATATAATAACATTAAAATGAAATTTGAATGATTTCATAAAAAAAGTAGAGTTCAATTTGCCCAAAGAAAAAAAAAGGAAGAGTTTAGTGACCATATTAAGATTATATAATTTATCCCCAGAACAACATCTGAGTCTAAAACTAGTTTATCCCAAAAACAATCGTTCTCAACTTCCTTATAATAATTGTTATCCATCAAATTGTCTATTTGTCTTTCAAGGATCATGCCAACATAGTGGGTGAATGGGCGACACGTTTATGTGATAAAAACGACGTCGTGTTGCCAGATTCTGGATCTTCAGCGTCCGTTGCAAACCAAGCCAAGTCCCCGCTTCATTAAACGAACATAACGGCTTCTCTCTCTCTCTCTTTCTATCCCCCCACGACTCTCGCCTCTCCTCTCTCACTCTCTCTCGCTCTCTCTCTCTCTCTCTCATCTTTCTCTTCTCCGATCTCCAAATTTACCACATCTTCACACATATTTTTTCTATTCCAGCTGAAAAAATAGAAAAAAAAAACTTCTCTAATATTTGATTAAGTAAATAGTTTTTTTCAATCGGAAAGAAGGCGTTTAATTTTAATTTTGGCGGGAAAATGTAAAAGGGAGATGATATATATTTAATTTCCGAGAAAAAAATAGCTGCCACTGATGTCTAGTATTTGTGGCTGTATCGGTGACGCATTGGATTACCGCAGGGTTGTTGAACGAGATGCTTGGATCAACCAAAACCGGTGATTCGAAATCAACCTGGAAGGTAATTGAGTCATCATTGCATCGATCACCTTTTTTTATTCAGATTTGTTTGAATAAGCTTGATTTACTGCAAGGAAATGTATCAAACAGGTGCTGATCATGGATAGAGTTACGGTGAAAGTCATGTCTCATTCTTGTAAAATGTCTGACATCACTGACCAGGGAATTTCGTGTAAGGATTGCAATTTTAGTCTAGTTGTTGATTGCTACTTACGCCAATGATGATTTTGATTTGAATTTCATATGTTATTTTGTTTTGATTTGCTTGCAGTGGTCGAAGATCTTTTCAGGAGGAGGCAACCTTTACCTTCCATGGATGCTATATACTTTATCCAGCCATCGAAAGAGAAGTAATTTGTTTCTGTTTTCAGTAGCAATATATGCTTCAATTCCACGCATTTATGTGTTTTATTAAATCTCTGTGTCTGGCTATTCCAGAACTTTTGACAGAAAATTTTGCTATAGTGTTTTAAGCGAGCATTACTTTCCATGAATGCAGTGTGTTTGGAATCATGCATGTTTCTTAATTGATTTATGATAGAATGACATCAAGAAAATATAAAATGTGTTCTTGACCACTAAATCTGTTTTCCACTCTCTTGCTTGTGTTCGGTTCATTTTTCTACCGAAATTTATTTACCAGCAATGCTGATGTATGTACTAAGCAGCAAATGTAAAAATCCAATTTAACGTTACCTTTTGCTAGCATGCAGTGTGGTCATGTTCTTGTCTGATATGTCACGAAGAGAGTCATTATACAAGAAGTAAGTGAAAGAAGATAGCTTTCTGAATTTCTTTTGTTTCCATATTATAGGGTTCCAATTATCTTTTTGAGCATTTTCCCTTTCTTTCTTCAGAGCATTTGTATTTTTCAGCTCATCTGTTCGTAAGGAATTGGTTAATCACATCAAGTGCGGCACGAGTGTATTACCTCGCATAGGCGCCTTGAGAGAGGTCAAGAATTTCAGTTTGCATTTTGTTTTTGTTAATTTATTCATACTTGTGTACATGCTTGGAAACTAGTTGTTTTTTTAACAAGCATTCTTTGTCACCATGCAGATGAATTTGGAATATTTTCCCATAGATAATCAGGTAATTTACTGTGTTTGGTGCTGGATTTGTAACTGTTTCTTCATTCTGGCATTGTAGGATCTATACATTTACCGACAAAAATAAACTGCAAAATCGTTTTTCCTCTAAAATTGTATGAATAATTAAACTATCTGTTATTAGATTGACCTTTCAGAGAACATGTTCGTCCCAAAAGACTTTTTTTTCTACATTTCAATCTAAATTGATCATAGCATTTTTTTTTTCTTGTAGCTTATTTTGCTTTCATTTTCTTACTTGGGGGTTTCACATGATTTTCTCTAGTACTTTCTATAATAATATTGATACGCCTAAGATAAGTGCAACTGATGAACTTCTAAATTGAGTGAGCAGAAATATCTCAACAGGTACAATGCCGAAGATCTTTGCAGCTCTGAAACTTGGTTGCCAGAAATTGAACTGATTGACTGAGACTGTCAAAATTAAATTGATGATAAAACAGTTCTTAGTTCCTACCATTTCACTTATAAGATTTGTTCTTGCTTATGAAATCATTATAAATTTCTTCTTACGCTGAGAGCACTCCAATGCAGGCCTTTGTTACTGATCATGAAAGAGCACTACAAGAACTATATGGTCAACATGTTAAGAATTCTCGCAAATTTGACGCTTGTTTGAATGTGATGGCAACTCGGATTGCTACAGTTTTTGCTTCACTTAAGGTAACTATTTACATAAGAACAAAAAATTCTGAATTTTACAGGATTAGAGTCCACAACTGCTGGTTGATAGTCATAAAGATGCCTGCTGTAAACAATATACTTGGATAGTATTGTATAAATTGTATTTATCACAACTTCGTGGTTATTTCTTGCTAAAAATTTTAGAAGAATGAAAAATCCTTCATGAAATTAATTTCTGAAAAATCCTGCATGAAGTTAATTTCTTTTTAAATATCATTTTGAAAAGAACTTGACCTGTCACATTCACATGATCTCAGGGACTTTATTATTTTAATAATTTGGGCAAATTTTCTCTGTCGTCTCCATTTAATTGGGTCCAATTAGTATTCGTTTCTTTTTTTTTTTTTTCTGTGCTTGATATATGTTTTGTCTGCATTTTAGGAGTTTCCATTTGTACGATATCGTGCTGCCAAGGCAGCTGATGCATCTACAGAAGAAACATGCCGTGAGTTAGTTCCTCAAAAGCTTGCCACTGCAGTCTGGAACTGTATTTCAAAATATAGATACATTCCCAATTTTCCACTGACTGAGACATGCGATTTGCTGATCCTGGATAGATCTGTTGATCAGGTAATGGCTATCATTAACTTCCTGTAATGAATTTTTTAGTTTATTTGGTTTACAATTGTTTGTGTGTTGGGTCATTATGAACATTTAGATTGCTCCTGTCATACATGAATGGACTTATGATGCAATGTGCCATGATTTGCTAGATAGTAAATACGTGCTTGAGGTGCGCTTTCTGAATTCCTCTGAGCAATTAAACCTTTTTTCCTTCAAGTTTTTATGTAATGTTAATGAAAGCCTTGTATGCTAGGTTCCTAACAAAATGAGCGGTAAACTTGAGAAAAAAGAGGTCCTTCTGGAAGACCATGACCCTGTTTGGCTTGAGCTTCGCCATGCTCACATAGCAGATGTATGTTATGCCTTACGCTATTTCATTTGAATATTTTATAAGTATGAACGCCATTTTTTATTAACTGGCACATCAGGCTAGTGAACGATTGCATGACAAGATGACCAACTTCGCTTCAAAGAACAAAGCTGCACAAATGCAACAAACTGCAAGGTTAGAATATTGTTTTTGCATCAATGTATAGTGTGCTTTTGTTAAATGGGATCATAAATTGAGGAGCGTTTTATACTGGGTGATGCATTTCTTTAACAGCACGTGTAAGGATTATAACTTCATAGTACATGCTATCAATTCTTTTACTTTCTGATTCTTCATGTGTATTTTCAAGGTCCTCATCATCACACAAAATTTTGCCTCCGGCATCTTTTTCTTTCTTTTTTTTTGGACTTTCAACTCTGCATTACATAAAAGGGTTAGATGATGTAGTCACTTCTCACTTCTTGATCTTGATGCATAACTTCATGCAGAGATGGTGGTGAAATATCGACACGGGATATGCAGAAAATTGTGCAAGCTTTGCCAAAATACAATGAGCAAATGGAAAAGCTTTCTCTTCATGTTGAGGTTATTCCTATTTTTATTATATGTTTCGTTGGATACATAGCTTTTGCGTTTTATAATAAACAAGAGCAATTTGGCCACACAAAGTAACGGTACTTGAGATTTCTAAATGGTAAATAAACTAAAAAGGAAAGAAAGAAAAGTAAGTAGATATTTTTTACGTATGAAAGACATGATGGGCATTGCTCTTGCAGCAGGTAAATCAGAGAGCAAAAATTATGAACTGGTTTAAATTGACCCTATTGAAATTTCAAGAATTTCCAAGTTGGTTGATTGATTGCGACTATGGAACGATAATGGTCCAATAACTTCTTAACTTTGTGAATGAGTAACAATAGAAACACATTCCTGGTCAAGTTTGCAAAAGTGAATTCTATGATTGTCAGACAATTAATACTGTGCATTTGTTTATTATGAAATTCAAATTATGTGTTTTTCTGAGTTTATCATTTTAAATACAGATTGCTGGGAAAATCAACAAAATTATTAGAGAATTAGGGCTTCGTGAACTTGGGCAACTAGAGCAGGATCTTGTTTTTGGAGATGCAGGAGCTAAAGATGTCATCAACTTTCTAAGAACGAAGCAGGTGATAAGCTTGAACTTCTTGTTGAAGTTTCGCACAAAATCTCTTTATGTGGTTGGAGTTTTGGGAAGAAAACTATGCACTTAACCATTATGCTGAGTATAATGAATTTCTGCATGCAGGACGCAATAAGCTGCGTTTGATGATGATTTATTCAATTGTTTATCCAGAGAAATTTGAGGGAGATAAAGCTGCAAAACTTATGCAGGTACCTATTGAATTCCAATGGATGATATTTTAGGAAATGGTACATCAGCACACAAAAAGCAAGTTGGAATATCTCTGACAGTACAGCAGAACGACGATAGTTATAAGCAATATGCACCATGGAGACACATTTTAGCAAAATATAGTACAGATAGTAGCTGAAGTTAATGGCAATAAATAAAGTGTAAAAGAGAGTAATTTATTGATTTTTCTTACTAAGATCATTGATGCTGATGAACTTTAGTTCGTGATTTTATCTATGCCTGAACTACGAGATGGACGAATTTTCTCTTCAATTAAGCGTAATTTTTTTCTTATCAGTATCCATAATTTTAAGTTGATAATTCCAAAATTCTTTCTGAAAGAAAGTCTCAAAGTTTAAACATTTCTGCAGCCTCACTCTGTTGTCTTAATTTCTTAAATTCAGCTGGCTAGGTTGTTCCCAGAGGATATGAAGGTTGTGAACAATATGCGATTGCTTGCCCGATCATCTCTGACCAGAAAGACAACTGGTGGTTTCTCTCTCAAGTTTGATAACCAGAAGGTACATGTGAGTATTTTGGATGCTTATTAATGATCGTGCTAAGATCCTGAACATAGTTATTGAATGAATTCTAATCGTTGGATGGTTTTTTATTTCAGACAAAGCAAGCAGCTCGGAAAGATCGAACTGACGAGGAAGAAACATGGCAACTATTTCGATTTTTTCCCGTTTTAGAGGTACTGACATGGCATTGAATCCCTATTATTATTTCTTATTTTCAAGGTCAGATGGTATCAAGGATTAGCATAGTGAATGATTTCAAATTAGAATATATGAATATAAGATATCATTTCCCGTTATATAAGGAACAATTTAAATAATGAATTACCCTTCAAAATGAAGGCAAACATGGGTATACATCATCCTGATTTCATAAATGCCAGAAACATTTGTGCTTGTTTTCAGCCTTACCAAATTTTAGTGGAAACGACTAGTTCTGCCAACATTAAGCCTTTGCTGCTGGCAAAAAAGTGCATCTTCTTCTGTCTCTAGGGCCTGCGATAGTTATGGGCATGAGACAGTTTATCAATATTTCAATGACTAATTTCTTCATCCCTACCTCCCAATGCATGACTGATGGTTTTCATTACTCACATGCTGTCTATTTGCGCTATAAGAAGGATGTTGAGATGTTCTCTTTGTTGACAAATAGGAAAAGTTAACTGCCTGTATAGTTAATGGCTCACACAGATGATTTTTACGGCAGGTGCTTATTGAAAATCTTAACAAAGGTGAATTGCCCAAGAATGAGTACTCGTGTATGAATGAACAAAGTTCAGCTAAGCAGGAGGGCGGCCGGTGTGGATCAGTACGATCAAGCCCTGTTCCTGCTGCTTCAGAAAGAAAAGTTGCTCCCCATTCTATGAGATCCAGAAGAACTGCAACTTGGGCACGGCCCCGCAATTCTGATGAATCACTTGATTACCTGCTTAGTTGTTTCGCGACAAAGTCATCTGTAACATGATTTTTACGATAAAATGGTACTGATAAATGACTGTTCCATTATGCCTGGAAGTGCAGTGATTCAGCATCGAAAAATGCAACAACAGATTTCAGGAATATGGGGCAACGCATATTTATTTTTATAATTGGCGGCGCAACTCGCTCCGAGGTAAAAACTCATTAGTTAGATCTTACCTTATAGTCTAAAATTCAAACCTGCTGTTATTCTGAGATTATATTGATGACTGTCTGCCAATGACATGCAGCTACGAGTTTGTCGCAAGCTTAGAGCAAAAGTTAGGAGAGAAGTTGTTCTGGGATGCACTAGCTTGGACCATCCTCCGCATTATATTACGGTACATTTGAGCTTGCTTAGACTTTTTTTTTTCTGAATGGTTAGTTAAAATGTTTAATTCCAGAAGGTAAAATAAGTGTCTTTAGCAATTTAGATATAAGGGTTGTTTAGTTGAGAAAATTTTCCATTGTTTTCTAGAAAATTAGAAAACAGAGATTTTCAAATTTGTTTAAAAACAATTTTTGATTAGCATACATATTTTGTAAATGTTTTCGATTTTTAAAAAATAGAAAATATAAAATATAAAACTGTTGGTTGGGTGAAATGCACACATTGTGTATTGAACTTAGGTCCATTATTGTGTTAATCAACTTTATATCTGTATACGAATTGGTCACTATCTTCAATCGACTATAAAATGTCCAATGAACTGATGATGTGTCAATTTATGTGGCATTTTGAAATTTAAAAAAAATGACCAAAATTCAATTACATTCTATACTTTAATGACCTTTGTTTGTATGAAAAATGTGAAAAAAGAATTAAAAATGTGCAATGAAAACAAAGAAGGCCATGTTAGTTTCAAGTGTAGCACTGGCAGCTGATTAGCTTCCTGACTGTGACAGAAATTGAAGCTCATGTCGGAAGAATTGTTGCCAGAGGAGGACAACAAATTCAAATTCTAAATTTTGGTCCATATATCTACTGAAAATATACGTTTTACTCGACGCCATCGGATTGGATGCCTGGTTCTGACAGTGAGTGCTTTCTTCCATTCTTTTCCCACATTTAACTCGTTAGACTCTTAAACTTGGCCATTGGATGCTTTTTAGATTGTGAAGATTCCGCAAATGCATATTTTGTTTCTCAGTAGTCATGACCTGGATGTAATATACATTCCGGATACTGCTAATCACGACTGCAAGTGCTTTCTCTGCGATCTGAACAACGGAAAGATAATATTTGTGGTACGGAAAGACAAAGGGTGAATCACGTTCCCATATTTTAGAGGGAGCTTGGACATTCCCCCATGGGAATTGAATCAGTTTAGAATTACAGAAACTGTTTATTTAAATTCTGTGAAGATATGAATCCGTTTTTGTTTCAACTTTTATGTAATTGAGTTATTTTCGCATTTTGGAATTATTGCGGAAAAGAAATTTGAAATTTTTTTCTTCAGTTATTTTTGCTATGGAATCCTCAATTCATTTTTACATCTTTCCCAACAAAATTATCTTCTTCTTTCTCAGAATAACCTATTGTAGAAAGAATTGGTTACATGTCTTTTTCCTTTTAATGATCTATCTAAGAATTTTGGTGCATATTTGCTAATTGCTAGAAAATGTCTAGACACATGTTAAAAATGTTGTTGCATCTGACTTGAGACCACATGTCCTTGGTGCAAGTGATGATAAACTATACACATTTTTTCATACAAGTTTACCTTCACATTATTTTTTATTATGGACCATCTAAGCATATTCACTGAGGTATTATCTGTTCTACACTTATGAACTCTTACGGTTTTGTACCTGAAAATACACTTCTGTAGTGTGAAAGAGAAAGGTACTTATAAACGATTATTGACCTCAACTCTTATGCAATATAGAATCATGGCACTACAATAGCTTCCAGTCGAGATTAAGGAGTTTAAGAATACAACTTTTAATGTGACGATTTTTTTACTCAGATTCTCACAAACAACGCCACGTGGTTAAAAAAAACAAATGCACATAAATTTTTATTGTGGAAAAAGGTACCAACTAAAAAAAGAATAAACCCTCAAAAAAAGAAAAACAAATCTTGAACCAATTTGTAGATCGGAAATGTTTTCTTTGAAGATCAACGTCAACACTTCTCTTTCTTCCACTCCACCTTTCTCTCCTCTTCCTTGTCAATGCTCTCAGCTTTCTCAATCTTGAACTCATGATTTAATTTTTTGACTTGTTGAAATCTGTTATTTCCCTTAAAACCCGTATGCTCCAAACCCGGACTTCAAAGTTCTCTAAATAGATTTGTGTTGATTCCTTGCTTGGAGAACTCAAAGAGGGTTCATTTTGGAATATTGTCTATTATAGGTCAATCCTATTTGGCTATGCTTAGTAATTAAATTGACGGAATTTCCCGGACTTCAAAGTTCTCTAAATACTTTTGTGACTTTAGTGAACAAAAAATCCCTTCTGTGACTTTAGGTTACTTTTCCTTATACTTTTGTGACCGTCGGTGATATTAACCCCCCAATTACCCATCACCACCACGTATAAGCCCACCCGCCATTTCCATTTCTCACCACCTCTAGGCGTCTAGCTTCGATCATCACAGCAAAACACCCTATCAAAACCCTATCCCTACTCCTCTTCCCGTTACAAAATGGATCCGGTTCTTATTGTTACAGTCATTTCGATCTCCCTCGGAGCTTTAATTATTTTCGTCTTCTTCAAATCATACTTCCTCAGGAGAAAATCCGAAATTCGTACCATCACCAAGCCGGAGCTCCATTCTGATCCTAAAAAGCCAGCTCCCACCAAGCCTTCGAAGAAACCCCACTCCAAACCCCACTCGCACGCTTCTGATAAGGTTGTTATGCTAATGTCACTGGTACTTGAATACTTTATTTTAATGTTTTTTTCCTTTTTTTGGGAAAATTTCTGTTTCTAACTTTTTTTTGTGATTCTAATTATAGGAGCAAAACAAGCGACATCATCCGTTGGATTTGAATACTTTGAAAGGTCATGGTGATGCTGTCTCGGGTCTGTGCTTCTCCTACGACGGACGGAGTTTGGCTACTGGTACAGCATTTATTTATTTACTTGATTGCGGTTGTTATGAATTAATTTGCAATACGGATGGTATCGATTATGGATTAGCTAATCTCTCAATTGCTAATTTTTATGAATCCACGGCAGTAAATTGATAGTAACAGTTGTTAAGTAATTGTCTGATCGCTAGTTTTTATGAATTTTTATAACATTTTAAGTAATTTGATGGAGTCTTGTGATCTGTGAATTTGACTTTCTGGAAAGATTCTAGGATTGCTTAATCCGTGTTTTACATGATTCTCTACGCAAATCGTGCCAATTATCAACTAGTTTTTATGAGTTCTTCCACTTTGTGGATTTTCAACTAGCATTGCTTAATACGAATTTTAGAGCAATTATTGATTAATTACTTAATAATGCTCTGTTTTGTTTATGAACAGCTTGTGCAGATGGTGTGGTTAGGATATTTAAGTTGGATGATGCTTCAAGCAAAAGTTTCAAGTATGAACCTCAAAGCATTGTTCCTTCATTTATATTGATGCTAATTGTTTTTCCTTGGATTTTGGTTCTCATATGTTTAGTTTCTTTTTTTTAAGGTTTCTTAGAATTAATGTCCCTGGAGGAGGTCATCCGGTAGCTGTGGCCTTTTCTGATGATGCATCCTCCGTAGTGGTGGCTTCTTATGCTCTGTCTGGTTCATCTTTATATATGTTCGGAGAAGAAACGGCCAAGACTAGTAATGATTCTAAGCAGCAACCGAAGCTTCCACACCCGGAAGTTAAATGGGAACACCACAAAGTTCATGAAAAACGGGCTGTTATAACACTAGTTGGAACTGCTTCAACCTATGGAAGTGGTGATGGCAGCACCATTATTGCCTCTTGTTCAGAAGGTATTATTTAACTGTTCTTATGACCTCTATTAATCTTTGTTATATGAAGAATGCAGATGTCAATTTTCTGGCAGAATCGGGGCGTTGTTAGGAAAAAGGATCTATGTTTTCACTTATTTTGAAATGAGAGCATTATGCCTTATCAGACAGTACTTCAATATTTTTTTTTCTAGGAAATAACACTTAAATTTTGGTTATTTATTCAAACTAAGTGATTCTCATTTAAAATGTAGTATTAATTCGGCAATACTGTTGGATAGTTAAGTACTTGTGCATTTCACTCTCACCATAATATGGTGAAAATGTTATTGCCTCTTATCTATTTTATGACGATTAATAGCCTTTGCTATTTGATTAATGGATTTTAAAAATTCTTCTCTTGGTTTCTATTTATGTATTCTTAACTGTTCAAATCGTGCATTATGTTAAATAAGGTTCTTTGAAAGCTTGCTTTTTCGTTTTGGGTATGCACACTGGCTTTTCTGCACATGTGTGCTTTCTGATAGACTCCTCCACTACTTATCAATCTCCAGTCTTGGAGAATGAAATTGTCACTCTTCTTCATGTTTGAAATCATCCTTGCTATCTTTTTGCTACAGAACTTTGAAGAATTTCTAACAGATTTCTTAAGTTTTTGTTTCCTTCTTGTTTGCAGAAAGCAATGCTGACGTGGTATATTTTTTCTTTCTGTCTTTGTTATATGACTAATTTTTAGGAACGGATATAATTCTTTGGCATGGAAAGACTGGGAAGATTTTGGGGCATGTCGATACAAACCAATTGAAAAACACTATGGCTACCATATCACCAAATGGACGTTTCATTGCTGCGGCAGCTTTTACTGCAGACGTGAAGGTGAAAATCTTTGCTTGCTGTTGACTCTGGCATAGTGTAAATGTGATATTTCACTCAGCAATTACCTATTGACATTTATGATATTTGTAGCCACTAGATAAATCAAATACCCATTTTGGGGATCATTTAAAACATTGGTAACAATTAATAATGAATTTAAATTCATTTTGGAT